>JAATLQ010036298.1:5530-37005 GCA_013421005.1 Heliconius erato x Heliconius himera | reverse complement strand
TCAAAAAAAATAAGAACCACTAGGTCAATAAGGTCCTAATAACAGCAAAATAATCGCTATTAGCACAACTAAATATTACTAGTTCAAAGTAGAATCACTCAATGTCCGGTAGTTTTTTTTTCCAACTCACTTAATGTCGATTTTATTCCATGTTTAGTGGCAATGTTCGTAAATTATAGAAATTATTTATTTATTATATATTATTTTAAGCACAGTTCACAATTATATTCCACTGGAAGGTTTTTATCACGGCATATGATTTTTAAGTACGTTACAAACGTGCGATCGCGACGGTGGCGCGCGTCGTCCAAATCAAATTAAATTAAATTAAACCAAATCAGCTTCATGCTGTATCCCCCACACAACAGGGTAGGCAGAGGGAACCTCATGTTAAGACACTCCGTTCCCCACTTTCCGCCAAATTCTGGAGGCACTGCGTGCAGAGTGGCGGAACTCAACGCCGCGCTTTGCCTCGACACCAGAGCGAATAAATGAAAATATAAATTTAAATAAATATTTCACCTCCTCGAGTGGGGATCGAACCCACAACCAGTTGATTTTACAGTCACACTTTGTGCCTCTGCGCCACGACCGGCCTCTATATATATCAAACACCAACATTCCCCTTAATGTGAATTGAACTAACAACCGCCGTATCTACTGCTAACCGAATATACTTTACCACAATGGCGTTAAACTTACAGTGTTAATAAATTGACAGTGTTATTTCACACACTGGATTTTTATCACAAGATTGGCTGTCATATACACTGCTTCGGGATGTAGTACTTTATGAAATGATCTCCCTAAGGCATTCTGTAGTGTGTACAAACATGTTTGAGAAGATTATTTTCCTTATGTTATGTCCAGCAATATAATTAAAATCGAATGTTGATTTTTGTTTCTTTTAGTTTCACATTGTTATCTATCTATATATATATATATATATATATATATATATATATATATATATATATATATATATATATATATATATATAAAAGGACATGTACCTGACTGACTGGGGTAAGACGCACGCACAGCCGTAACCGCTGTGCGTAGAAACGTGAAATTTGGACAGATGTTTATTTTCATAATCTGGACATCCACTAAGAAGGGGTTTTGAAGAATTTTAACCCTAAAGGGATGAAATAGGAGTTGAAAGTTAGTATGGATTTTTTTTTAAATCGGCACCGATTTTTATAAAATTTGAAATTCAGACTCTTTAAAATATTTCATTGAACATGTGTTCCATGATTTTTTTAGAATTCATCTCTAAGGGTGCAAATAAGCGGGCGAAGCTGCGCGCGCCCTCTAGTATGCAATATCAGGACAGGCTGTCCTATCCATCATACTTAGCTTTAAGACACTTCATTAAAATCCTTTTTAATTTATTTTCCCGATTGGAAATCGAACCTGTAACCGTCACATTACAACCAGACACTAGCTCACTGGTGCACAATTATTTTTTTAAACTTCACGCTGCCATTCCCCACATTTCGTCCGATTCTCGAGATATTGCGCACTGAGTGGTGAAACTCAATGCAACAAATTTTCCGCGTATTATAACCTCATATAGGTTCGGACATCGTATATCGGACAATGAATATCCCGTTTCAGCAGAAAAACAGACAGAGATATTCTTTTAATTGTTCTTTTGTTTTTTAATATCGTGTAAATTATTTAAGTTAACTAGTAAATGTGCACTTGAAAAAAACACGATTATTTAAAAATATCAGATAGATTTTTTTCGAAGATAATATATTTATTACCTCTCAGAGAATGATTATATTTAAATTATTTTCATTTGCCCGCTCTGGTAGAAAAATCACGGCGTTGAGTTCCGACACTCAATACGTAATGTGTCGAAAATCGGTCGAAAATTGGGAAACGGAGTGTTTTAACACTAGGTTTATTCTGGTAAGCAAGAAATAAAACTGTTTTTATTAGTAGCAATTGAATAAGTAGATATGTATGTACATATTAATAAGTAAATTGCTCAAATAATAATTTCTAAAAAAAAAAACAAGTTTAATAAAATATTATGAAAATCGTTTAAATTGCTTATTTCCCTTATGAAAACATAATACTGACAAATTCTTAAAATATTTGCGCAAAAAATATGTTTACTTTTTTGTATCAACATTTTGTAGCTAATGGTAAAATTATAATAGGAAAGGAATAACAAATTATTTTTTGATTTTTTATTTTTACGTTGTAACCTGTGTATAGCAGAGTAACTAGAGATTAGAGCTTAGTGTTAAGGCACTACGTTCTCCAGTTTCTGTTCAACTACTTTTGCTTAAATTTCTAACTCAATACAGTAAGATAATTATATGAATTATTGAGATAAATAATAACAAAATAATAATAGGGGCCCACAAAATAGTTAATAATTAAGTTTCATGGTCCACGGCTGTGAGTTCGATTCCTATTCGGAGGAATAAATCATTTTCAATTACTCGCTCTGATAACAAGACCGAAGATGACGTTTAAATCCGCGGCTAAACACGTAATGTCTAGAAAATTAAACGATGCGTGGGGAACAATGTCTTAATACTAAGAACCTTCTGCCTAACCTGCTATGAGCGGGATATAGAGTGATGATCAAAAATATATCTGTAATATTACATCATTTATATGTTGATATATACCTACATATTTTGGTCTATAACGAATATTCCAAATAGAGGGCACTGACTCAATAAAAAACTTTACCTACTATCTTAGTTTCTAAGCATACTATAGGAAGATTTAAATACAAGTAAACATTCCGGATATGTTCGGACCAATTCGGCCAACTTCGGCAATCATCGTGACTACAAGAAAATTCCAATTTTTACGACTTTGCAGCCAAAAAAATGTAAATAACAATTTTCTGTCTTATTTCTATGGGTTTAAGGATCATTTTTATAAATTATATTATAAATAGTATGCCAGCGAAGAATCGTCCCGTGATAGCCTTTTCGGTATTTCTCCTACCATCTTTCTTTGAGTTAAGAAATAAACATGTGTATATATATTCGACAAAATATATTTAGACGATTTCAGAAGTTCGAATGAATTTGCGGCGATAATTATCTATAATTTATTGTTATTGCATGTATAAGACGGTATAATAATGTAGTTTATATAAGTCTTTTTTTATGTAAGTACCTTGGCTTACATTTAATATTTAAAAGATTTTTTTTAAATATTTTGCTTGCAAAAATGGCACATTTAATAAAAAAATATGTATTTATCTGTTTTTTCCGCGTAGATCTTGATTTCGCAGGAATTTTTCAGTAAAAATCTTAATTCATAAAAATCGGTCGAGCTATTCTGGTGAAACGCCCGGATTAACAGACAAACATTTTAAAATGTATAGTTTTTATGTTTTAGAATTGATGAAATGCGGACAAACACTTCAATATTTTTTATATGTATATATATTAAATACTTGACTTTTTGCTTTGAGCTGTGAATTCGATTTCCACTCGAGAAAATGAGTTATCTAATTATGAGAAAAAGAAAAGTATAAAATAAACTATACTTATCTAGAATATACAAAACAACATCTTCTACTCTTCATAATAACGTTACGTTACGTACAGTCAAACCTACTGAACTACCGACCTCTAATTAAAATCACTAACTGCTCCAACTCCACTCCAATTCGCAAAAGAAAAGGAAAAATCAAGTCTTATCTACTTTAAAGGCAAAAATTTTTCTCATAAATTGTGTAAAAGATGAGGTCTTAGAGCGTTCTGTCAATTACATAATCTACTGTCTGATAAGCAAACTGGGATACGACATTTCACAGAAGTTCGTTCCGATGGTGAGCTTTATAATATATGACTTTAAGCTAGAATTATCCTGCACAAGCGTCCCGCATAAATGCAGCGTTGAGTTCCGCTCCTCTACACGCAACGCCTTTAGAATTTAGTGAAAAGTTAGGAATGAAAGTATGTTAATAGGGAAGGAGTGCCTTAGCACTAAGTTCATAGGTTCCCTCTGCCTACTCTGCTATGCGCAGAATACAGCGTAAAGCTAAAATGAAATTATTAGTGCATTATAATGGATTACGAATTTAATAATCAGTTATTGTAAATTTTAGGCTCGTTAATCGCTCTCAAGTATGAGAACGATCTTGAGATGTTGATTTTATTCATAAATATATAATTTATAAATAAAAACGGAATCTTAAGATCTTAGAGTGTGGCTTTAAATACGAGCCTCAATAATCTAGATACAGAGCTAAGCGACATTATTCTAATAATCTCTACATAAATGTTCTTATACATTGTCTATTTTTAATGGTAGAGTCTCCTTTTAAAGCTTGACAGAATGTCAATTGTATATTTTAAAATGCAATCTAGAACGTGGCATTTCGCAGAAAAATGCTTCGATGGTTAGTTAAATCATGTAATCTTAAAGAGCATTATTTATAGATAGAAAAAAAGAATAGTTCTTTCTTTCTAACCTATCTATCAATCATGATACTCTACAATTTTTTTTATGTATATATAAATTATTATATAAATTATTTTTTTTAATTAATAAATTACTGTATAATTCGCTATGTGTCTTTTAGTGACTACGTTTCATGAGAGATGTTGCTTTTCAACTTCATCCTATATCTCGCATATAGCAAGATAGGCAGAGAGATGAGAGTGTTGCATACAACACTCTTCTTCCTTAAGACAGTCCTTTCTCCACTTTTCACCGAATTTTTCAGACATTACGTGTAGAGTCAGAATTGAACGCCGCGCTTTGTGTTCATTTTCTCAAGTGGAAATCGAACCCACAAACTTTACGTTCATATTTACACGCAGACCCACTGAGAACTTGAGGTATTTCTTTAGAGCTTTTTGCCAATTTCATGATCTGTTCAACAAACAATCTAGGATATTACCTCTCAAAGAAGTTTATTAAGATAGTAAACTTTGTAATCTATAACGTAAAAGGAATTAATTAATAGTTTGCAGAAAAATATTTTCCTCTTTTAATTTTTTTGTATCTTTGTGTAAGTCAATATTAAGTCCAAGGATAAAGTATTTTAGTTTCAAGCTTTTTAGCTTGTTATTTACTTTTTTAAATATTTTAAGTATTTAGTGATAGACCGAGAAAATATCCCAACGTTAAGTCGTTTTATTCTGATAACAAACGAACTGACAGTTTATTTTATAAAGAAAAGAATTAGAGTCTGAAAAATACTGCAAATTTAACAATACATTTAAGTTTTCCACCCAATTTTTAAGCCCCCTTTCCACTCAATTTTCATATGTCCGTTGAGTGGCGGAATTAAAACCTGCCGTTGTATTCTTAAGAAATTAATATGTCAATAGTACTACAACTTAACTTAACTTCACTCTTTATCCCTAACAGAGTAGTCAGAGAGAGAAACGCTCTCATACATGCCCTTCGGGGGGTCCTCATGCTTTTTACGTGCCCTTCCTGCATTATCTTTGATACTGAGTTTTCGAAGGTCAACCGAGGTCTCCTTCTACCTCTCTTACCACTCCATTTCCATCATAAATCTTTTTTGCAATTCTTTCATCACTCTTTTCTTCGACGTGCCCAATCCTACTACTATAAAATAAAAAAAAAAACAAAATCATACATCAACGAACAAAAAACAAATAGAACTATCCCACTTCCGCTTCCGCAAAAACAAGCGCAAAGTCGCTATACATTTTGTAGATCTTTAGCACTCCCTTCAGTACCGTGAGTGAAGTAAACTGTGAATAAATTTATTTCGTTCGTCTGTAAAGACTTTTATTTTTCTCTTTCGTTTTATTTCATTTGTCAATTCAAATGTTTGTGGATAGAAATTTTTAAGCCATCGTAGCGTAATGGGTCATATTCTGACTGTGAACATGGTGGTAGTAGGTTCCTCATATTACTCGGGCTCGCTTTGTCCATAGCAGAGTGGCCAGAGAAACCCTACGGTCTCCATATCCTTATGACAGACTCAAGTGCTATCATCAACCTCGTCCTCGTCTCATGCTTTTTACGTGACTTGCCTCCAGTAACATCTGTAATATGTTCTCGAAGGTCAACCGAGGTCTTCCCTTGTATTTCTTACCTTACCATGCACTTTGCTTTTGATGATTGTAAATTCGAATTTCACTCCTAAAAGTATTTAAACTAAGAACTCCCTCCGGTTTGGTTACGTAAAATACGGCGTTAATTTACGCTATGTATATACATATAGTAAAAATTTAAATAACACATAACAAAACAAAAGCAGATTCTCGGCAAGCCAAGCCAACTAGGCAAGAAAACCTGGTGTTAAGACATTCCTTTTCCCATTTTCCACCCAATGTTGAGTGTGTGCCACACTGTAGCGGAACCTAACGCCGCGCGTTTAATTATAGAACAGGGAAATAGAATCATAACAAAACCTACTATAATTTCTTTTTAAAACATATAACAAAGTAGCATTTGGACCGAGCATGTAATGTTTGAGCTAAATCGTTAATTTTGAGCCCTCGACCTAATTTCAGTTTAGCTCAATTTTCATGCGCTGCCGGTTCCCTGATTTACTTTATGGTATACTCTGTTATTGTTTCAGCGGAGATAATATGTTTGTATGTATTTTCAGTAACAATATGTATGGGTGTTCTTTTAGTAGGTTATATATGTATGAAAATATTATTTGAAAGATGAAGTACTGGGAAAGATAAGTACTGTATATTGTAGAACTTCAAAATATTAGATGGAGTTATTATTCGTTTTTTTATTAGTTATTATTAAAAATCTAAAAAGTAAGCTTCACGCTGTATCCCCCACACAGCAGGATAGGTAGAGGGAACCTAGTGTTAAAACACTCCGTTCTCCACTTTCTGCCCAATTCTGGAGGCATTGCATGTTGAGTGCCAGAACACAACGCTGCGCTTAGCCTCGACACCAGAGCGAAGGAATGGATAAATTAATTTAAATATTTCATCTCCTCGAGTTGGGATCGAACCCACAACAAGTCGGTTTTACAGTCACACTTCGTGCCGCTGCGCCACGACTGGCCTTAATAGTAGCCTCAACTAGTTATTAAAAAATAAAATAAATCAGCTTCACGCTGTATCCCGCAACTAGTTATTATTACATATATATTTATTATTACTTATTTACATAGCTTCACGCTGTTTCTTACGAGGGGTAGCCAGGAAGAACGGAGAGTCGAACGTACAGTAGTAGCGTAGGCAGAGAGAACCTGGGAATTTAGTGTTGAGACACTCCGTTCCCATTTAGACATTTCCGATCCCCACATTTTGGCCATACGCCGCGGTAACTAATCGAAGAAACCCTATAGAAACAACCATCGAATTTTCATAAACAAATATTGTCATAAAAAATGAATCTTTCGATATATCACAATAAAGTTTCGCCATTCCATATTCCTACAGGGTTTCCGTTAGGCTACGATACTAAGAAATGTTCCTTCTTTCAATGTTTCACAAAACATGAGCATTGTATCTGGGTCACTAAAACTTTGTTATTTCAGTTAAGAAAA
Source organism: Heliconius erato x Heliconius himera (assembly GCA_013421005.1). Lineage (NCBI taxonomy): Eukaryota > Metazoa > Arthropoda > Insecta > Lepidoptera > Nymphalidae > Heliconius > Heliconius erato x Heliconius himera. The sequence goes on along the minus strand of JAATLQ010036298.1, from coordinate 29,513 downwards.
TTTGAACTTTTGCCATGAGTTAAGTAAATTATTTAATATATTTTTATGTAAGAATATTGGTGTCATAGTGCAGTATCGTGGGTGACCCTAAATGTGAGTTCATATTCCAATTAAAGAAATCTAACATTAACTATCTGCATTTATTAGAGTACAGGTACAAGTGTGCGACTGTACACTCTACAGGCTATGGGTTTGATTCTTATTTAAAGATGAAATATTCAATATTAATAATATATTAATATTCAATATTTCATTTTTAAATAGGAATCATTTTCTCGCTATGGTAACGAGGCAAAACGAGTTCCATCACTCAACACGCAATCCCTCCAGGATTCGGCGGAATGTAGACAACGGAAGTGACTTCGTGGGAGCATGATGTCTTACACTAGATTCATATGTTTCATCTGTTTATCATGCTTTGTGTGGAGTACAGCGTGAGGCTTAAAAAAATCAATAAAATAAGAAAAACACCAGAGAGCGGAGTGTTTTGACACTAAGCTTTCGATGTATGCTGATATATACAGGAAGATATAATAAAATTTCACTGACATCCTTTAGTATTCCGTCTAGTCCTCGTTCAGCAACTACTCTGATTTTTTCTTACAAATTACGAAACCCATTTGACCTTTTAAGGGTTTCAGAAAATCCTTTTCCAGCGGACGCTACCTACATGTCGAATTTCAGTTTTTTCAGCTGTGCTTTGATAGATCAATCACCTTTTCCTTTTACGTATTTAGAACAAGAGATACATACATATGTATGTAACAGCTAGCTAAATACATTTTGTAAATACTTCAAGAAATATTTAAAGTACCAATATGCGATGAATAATAGTTCAAATTTTACTTTTGAAAAAGTTTGTACGCGTCGTCACTTTATTTTCTTACGTCACTTTTCGTTCACTTTAGCTTAATATTTTTTAGCCTCACCTTTCCTTACCCCTTATATTTTTACAGGTGTAGATAAAAAAAGATATTCAAATTACTTATAAAGTATAGTGACGTCGTAAAGGAAGGGTGCTTGTAAAAGGTTTATATTTTAACTTCACACGAGATTAGATAGCGAACTATATTGCCTCATAATGTGTGCATAATTATGTAGGGATAATATGAATATCCATGGTGTAACCCACTTTTAGGGAGAACAAGGTTAATTGAAAATATCTTTTGGTGGTTGAGCTGCATATGTCCGTAGGAGAACACTGGGTCTCTTGAATTACTTGACGTGACTCCCAGGTAGTGTGAATCTGACCACATTCTGATGGAAAGAATCACATGAGCTGACAAATGAAATGGCTTAGTCGTGTTTCGCCATTTTTGGCACCTTGAGTTATATGCAGACCGAATAAGATTTACACACAAATCGCCGCATTTGGTGGTTGAACGTGGAGGTTAGCGGGATCCAAGGCTGGTATGGTTCAATGCTGATAGACTGCAGGTAGTACGGGGCGCAAGTAGCGAGCTAGTCATTCGTATGTTATGTCGGGGGTGCGCCCTCGGGCCCGTCGGTGACTGTATGACAAGGCCCGATGAAAATTTTGAGGGGGCTTAGGAGTCCCAACAGTCTCCTCTCTTAATCTACTAATACAATGTGTGTTTCTTATATATAATGCCTCGTTTTATTGCCGATGTTTCTTACCAATATGAGGAACAGCAATCTCATCAAAAAACAAATAGCATAAGGAAAATATGATCGAACATCTTATATTGAGAATCTAGGGAGTCCCTGATTGGGGTGATGCTAATCTGCTTAAATTTAACGTCACTATTATTGTTCGTCGCGAAGAAAAGGCCGTTCGAATTATCTTTCTCTTTCGGAAATGTATCGGTCATTACTCTGTCACTGACTCTTAACTTGGCTGGCTTGGCCCTTACATTGAAATGAGAGCTCAATTGGAGAAAAAAATATATAATGAGATTTATAAATACTAAAACATATGTACATACAGACAAATACTCAAACAACTGGAATAAACAAATCAAAACTTCTAAAAGCTGTTTGCTAGATTAATTTCCACCCTTATTCCTTTTTATTGGTTTTCAAGCAATTTGAAAATTGCACCAAATATTATTTATCAATGCAATTTCGACTCTATTTTCAATATAAATAAGAGTCATACATTGAATTTGAAAACTAACTTATGTTATATGTAGAAGTACATTTGTTTATGATAGTTAAAAAGTAAACCAATTTCTGTTATTTAAGAGCCTCTTAATCTATATTTCTGACTGACCTTATTCGGTTGTTTTATTTTGACCGTGAGAAGTCCTGAGTTCGAATACTCCAAGTTAATAAGTAATATTAAATTCATGATAGACGAAATCACATTCACAATATGAAAGCATCTTTTTGTACGTAGAAAAAATCAAAATATCAAAACATAAAATACTTCTCGTTTCAACAATAAATAATAGGTCAGAGCAAAAGTATTTTCGTATTTTGAATGTATCATTAGTAATCAAACCTCTTTGGCTGTACTGAATGTAACTGGCTGGTTTTAATACCATTAAGTGTGATATTCTGAAGATGAAATAAATAAAAAAAACTAGTTCCCGCTATTTTTCAATTGTTTTCCAAGCAAGTAAAATCAACGTATGTGACGAAGAAATTGGATACATTTAAAAATATTATTAAAAAAAGATAAAAGTGCGCCGAACGCCGGGAATAAGATTTGTACAGTTTACGGACCTAATGCGGTATCAATAAGAGTAGCACAAAAATCATTGTCATCTTTGAGAAAGTGGAGCAAGATCAACACATTAATAGCTACAATATTGCTGAAAAACTGGATGTTAATCAAAAAACAGCACCACATGATCTCGCTGAACGAAATCTAATGCAACGTGTTTTCATTTGCGATTCTTTGTTGAAACGTAATAATTCCGAACCGTTTCTTAAACAGTTAATTACGGGTGATGAAAAATGGGTGACTTTCGATAAGAATGTGTGAAAAATGATCATAGTCGGAGCGTGGACAAGCCCCACAGACCGTGGCAAAGCCCGGCCTGACTCGGAACAAAGTGATGCTATGTGTATGCTGTGATTGGAAAGGATTCGTCCACTATAAGCTTTTGCCACCGGGTAAAACTATCGATTCTGACATCTCCTGTCAGCAATTGATGAGGCAATTGTTAAAAAAAGCTATAGAAAAAATCCAGGCAGAGCTGGTGAATAAAAAAGACGTGGCGTTCCACCATGACAACGCCAGACAGCACTCATCTATAGCCACGCAGCAAAAAACGTGCCTCCTGGAAATCGTCCAGACTCTGACCACTAAGCCATATGTTCTCATCAATTGCGTCGAAATTTTTATATGCTTGTTACAACTTATTTATGTTGTTAGCATCTCTGTTCTGTGTGGAATAACACTTTAAAATGTTAAAACACGCAGCAAAAATTGAGAGACTTTACCTGGGATGTATTGATGCATCTTCCGCATAGCCTTGACCTTGCTTCATCAGATTTCCACCTGTTTCAGTCATTGCAGAGCTCTTTAGGAAGAATAAAGCTAACTCAGAAGAATACTGTGAACACTACTTGTCAGATTTTTTTCATCAAAAATCTCAAAATTTCTACAGGAATGAGATCATGGCACTACCCATAAGATGACAACAAGTCATCGATCAAAAAAAAGTATGCCTAAAAAAATATTTTTTTTACTTACTAATACATGTAGAGGCCAGTCGTGGCGCAGTGGCACAAAATGTGACTGTAAAACCGACTGGTTGTGGGTTCGATCCCCACTCGAGGAGATGAAATATTCACTTAAATTAATATTTCAATTTCTTCGCTCTGGTGTTGAGGGAAAAGCGCGGCGTTGAGAGTTGAGATGCGGGATACAGCGTGAAGCTGATTTTTTTTATTTAATACATGTTGGATAGAGCGGAGTTTAGCAGGGTAGGCAGAAAGAGTTTTGTGCTAGTCACCCTCTTTCTCACTTCTCATCAAATTCTCTAAACCAACATACACAAACACAAAAAAAACACTAACAAAGTATTAAGCAAAATTCAACGGCATGCAGTCTTCACCGGAGGGAAAAAAAATAATTAAATCATTTCCCCGAATGGAAATTGAACCCACAACCGTCGCGTTCACAGCCAGAGGTTGTCCCAATCTCTTTATAGAAATTATAATACAAATTTTTGCTTCCAACAAAGGAAAGTGCATAACATTATTCCAAGATAAGGAGATGCGTGTAAAACGTGACGACGCAAAATGGCCGCCGCATTAGCTTCTTGTAACGAGAGCACTAGAACGCTTACGGTTTTGTGTACAAGAAAAATACATGGGAAATAGAATTTTAGCCTGGTTATTGTGTGGAAAAATGTGTTTTTAGATTGTCTTTGTGTATTATTCCTTTTTTAAGATAAGAGGTATATTATTATATTTTTAAAGTTAACGTGTTTAGAACAAAGTTAAACAATTTTTATAGAAAGCGTTGAAAAATTTCAACGTAGCGGCATTTGAATCCGCGCCTCTTGAACGGCTTACATAAGCCTTTTTCTTAAATAATATAAGAAGAGTTATTTTGGTGGTTATCTGGGATGGTTTTAATAAATGTGGATTAAAAATTAATTCTCTACAAAAATATTATAGTTTCTACTAACTTCGTTTATCGGCTACGTAATAAAATATGTTTCATCTTTATTATAGAGACTAGCGATTTCTTGCGACTTCGTACTCGCAGTCAAATGGAAATACTATGAGTACCTACATACGCGATACGCAACGGAAACTCATTTTTCTATCATTTTTACAACAATATTACTCTAGCTCTATTGGTCAACCTTCTTCAATAAAAATATTATCTAAAATAAAAAAGGTTCCTTTTAATTCGGGCCACCAGTTCCGAAGATCAGCGCGTTCAAGAAAATAAACAAACTCTTTGCCTTTATAAGAAGTATTTTGAAGTGAAAATTTTGCTTGAAACATACTCTCCTTTTTTACGACGAAATATTCTAACACATTGTTTTACTCATTCCGAATTCGAATCTTATGCGCTATGCTTTTACCAAAACAGGTGAAAAGAAAAAAAAATTGATGGATTCACATTATAGAGTCAGTCACAATACATTCTCGTACCGATCTCAGTCAGTCAAATATATTCTTCTATGACAAGCAACGAGAGCATTCATACTATCACTCCGTTCAAGTTCTGATTCAATCACATATATAAGAATATTTATTTCACAAGAATTCTTATTCTTCAGATCAGGATCAGGTCGAGAACAAACCGTTATCGACACTACAATATGAATCCTTCCTTCATTTCTCCAAATGAAGATCGAATTCAAAACAATCAAGTCAACGAACACTGTACCACGGTGTATATATGCATTCCATCAAAACATAAGATTTACGATCTTAAAGAAATCCTATTATCTCAAGATCCCGTTTCATTTCTTTTTATGTTTTTTGTAACAATGTTACGAACAAACAGAATTTAATATGTATTTATATATGTATGTATGTATATAAAGCTATAAATTGAATTTTCTCGAAGAAAACTTTACGACAATCTAGGGACCTTTCCTAAATATAATTTATATGATTACCTTCACAATGTTTCCTGCATATAGTAGAGTAGGAAGAGGAAACTTAGTGTAAAGACACTCCATTCCTCACGCACTGCTTAATTTTCGAGATATTGTATGTTGAATGCTAAAACTCAGTGCTTCGCAAAGCAAGCTACATTATAATGTATGTGTGTGTTTGTACACGAACGTGTTCCAGAAAAAATCTTCGAAACTATTGGACGGATTTGAATTAATATTTTTTTTGATGCTAATTAAACCTAATTAGGATATAAGCTATACTTAATTTGGAATACTGGCATGCTTTATAAAGCCATACGGGTGACTAAATTGTAAAAAACAATGAAATTGCCTTGACCTTGTCTAAAAAAAATATTTATGAAATAATAGGCATGTTTCATCTTTATATGATTTTTAGTTTCCGATGTGGACAAACATACATATACTTATGAAATTTAGCACATGTACTAAAACCCTAAATAGGTCACACATCAAACTTGCATTCATGCTGTATTCCCCACGCAGCAGAGTAGGCAAAGAAAACTTTGGAACCTAGTGTTAAGACACTCTGTCTTCATTAGGACACTTCCATCCCTCACTATCCGCTGAATTCCGGAGGCAATTCGTGTTGGGTGGAACTTAACGCCGCTTTATCCCTTTTTACTAGAACGAGGAAAACGAAAATATTAAACATTTGATTTCCGCGACTGGGAATTGAACCCACAACCTGACGTAACCTGCGCCACAACCAACCTCAAACCAGCCCTTTTTAAAAACCCGGTTAATAATTTAACGAATTCAATAAAATCATAATTATCACTGTCATAGTCTATTAAAAATGAAATACGGGAGGAAGTCGAAATAAAAAGGCTTCACGGCTAAAATGTATGAAACGATCCCTCGGAAAGGATCCTATTACCGCATCCGATGATATTTGAATACGTTCATTTATATACAACTGATGTTGAGTGCTGTATAAATATTGTCTAATAAATAAATAGCTTCACACTGTATCCCGCACATAACAGGGAAGGCGGAGGGAACGTAGTGTTAAGACACTCCGTTTCACCGCTCTCCATCAATTTTCGAGGGATGGCGAGTTGAGTGGTGGAACTCAATGCCGCACTTTATCTTGTTACCAGAACGAGAAAAAAATCAAATATTAAATATTTCATTTCCACGAATGGGAATCGAACCTACAATCGAAAGTTAGGAACATAAGTGTCTGAAAGGGCAACAGACTTCTTTTAACACTAGATTGCCAGATTCGTTAGCCTACCCTGATATAAGCGGGATACAGCGTGTTTGCAGTCCCACACTTATGCCCCACCACGCAATTCATATAGAAAAACGGCACAAAGTCACTACAAACACTAAAATCTAGGCTCATTTATATCAGCCACTAACACTAGCGGTCTAACTTACAAAAACTCTTCAGCTTTCTCAGTCATTAATGCTTTTTCCTGACCATTCACGACAATGATGAATTGCTTGGATCGGGTCGAGGAAACGTTGTTTTTATTGACTATTAATTTTGAGGCTGTGGTATGTGGAGTCATTAAAAATCATATAAAATATACTATATCGATAAATATATTATTGAAAAATTCTAACCAGCTGTTAAGAAATAGGAATCAAATAACAAAAAAATAGGTTTTTTGGCATATATAGGATTTTTTGATATAAAATGTTGTTATTGTGTGTCCAAAGTCCCTACCAAGATTTAGCTCTATGCGAAATACAAAGTTCCTTATGTAAGAATATTTATATAAAAAAAACTATCTCGATATTACTTGAAGTTTTCGATAAATTTTTGAACAAAAAAAAATCAGCTTCATGCTGTATCCCGCGCACAGTGGAACCAGTGGGCAGCAACCTAGTGTTAAGACACTCCGTTCCCCACTTACTACCGTATTCTGGAGGTATTAAAGATACATACACTAAAAAACTTAGCACACGTGTGTTGAAGCCTAAATTGTATTTTTTTAATAAGTAAAACTAGATTAGTATTAAGACAATCCATTACCCACCCATTAAATCAGTTTTATACCCCAGTTTCCGCCGAACTTTCGAGGTATTGCGCATTGAGTCGCAGAAATCAACGCCACGCTTTGTCTCTTTACCGAAGCTAGAAAATGAAAATATTAAACATTATTTTTTTCATTCCTCTGAGTAAGCATCGAAACCACAATAATCTCTCTTACAGTCGTATGGTTGTGCACCTGCACCACGTCGGCCTCCTGGGATCTAATTAGATCATCATACTCAAATATCATCTAAATCCATCAATAAGACATACATATATGTGGAACTCATAATCTCCATATTTTGAAGTCGGTTAAAATTAAAAATCTAATACGTGAAAGACTGTAAGTCTTGAGAAAATGTATTTATCATAAATATAAACAGAAAACACGACTATTCCATTTAGAGTTGTCTAAGCATCTCTTCATTATACTAGAGTATTGGATTTTACTTCAAAGTTTGTGCCGTGTCCTAATCTTCTTCATGTATTGATAAGCCAATTTAACATGAGAAAATACGTCTCTATGATAATATAGAGACGTATTTTGGGCGGGGGCTTGTAGTGAGTGTGAGCTGGTGGTCGTAATTTTTATTTTAAGTAAAAAGACAATTGGATACTTATATTTTTTTATGGTTTGAAGAACAAAGTCAAAAATACAAGGGACTGCAAAATACTAAAAAAACGAAATTTTACTGATTTTAGGGTTCCATACCCAATGAGTAATAGAAGGGAACCTGTTACTAAGATTTTGCTGTTTATCTATCTGTTAGTCTGTCCATATTACCAGGCTGTATCTCATGAACCATGACAGTTAAACAATTGAAATTTTCACAAATTAACTACTTTTTTGCTGCTATAATAACAAATTCTAAAAAATAGAATAAAATCTTTTTTTTAAAGGATTACAGGCATAATTTTATTGCCGTTTTATGGATCGAGTCCGATTTTTTTTAAAAAGAAAATTTATATCGTCGTAGCGGAGCTTAACATTGTCTAACTATAAACACAATATCGATCCCGACTCGGCAGAATAATGAAATTTGAATAATTTTAATTGTCATCATCATTCATTTTCATCATCAGTCATTGACTGAGGTTCGCCAACACTTCTCAAAAAAAATATCCGACGCTATGCTAATCCTACTTTACTTAACATTGCACCACGGACGCCTATACTGCCAAAATATAATCTTAACAAATAAATCTCTAAAAAGCAGAATTTAGGGCAAAAAACGATAATTTCAACAAAAAAATCGACAATTTTCATACCACTTTTCTGAGTAATAAAACTTCTGTACACGACGCGTACCCGCCCATCTCTCATTTCGTAAAATGCTTAAGCTAACCGCAGACTCCCTCATATATTATTTAAAACGGACCCTTAATTAAGAAGTAGTGATCTTAAAAGCCTCACGTTTGGAATTTAACTTTAATTTAGTTTTGGGGTGGTTTAATTTTAGCAATTTAATAGTGGTATTTAAATATTTCATGTAATTTAAGGGTTGTGAAGTGAATGAACGCTCTAAGTTATATTGAAACTGGGAAACTGTGAAGTTCGCCCGGATGTTGTTAGGATTTTTGTTGAAAATTTAAAGTTATCGTTCTTATAAAATAGCATAAGTAGTAAAAATACAATATAGCTATCTACATTCATATATAATAACCGCGTTGGTTGTGGGAACCTAGAGATAAGACACTCCGTTTCCATTACGACACTTCTGTATTCCATTTTCCATTGACTTTTAAAGGCATTGCGTATGAAGTGGTGAAATTCAACGTTGCACTTTACCTCATGACCAGAGCGAGGAAATGAAAATATTAAATATTTCATACTTCAAAGTGGGAATCGAACCCATAGCTTGTCGGGGTAACAGTCACACGCTTGTGTTACTGCACCACTACGGTCTCAAATGAAAATAATTTAAATATAATTATATTTAAATTATTTTCATTTCCTTGCTTTAGTAGACAAAGTGCGGCGTTGAGTTCCTATCAACTACTCAACCCGCAATGACAAAAAATTGGGTGGAAAGTCAGACACAGGAACCTTGCCTATACTTATAAAGCATAAATCTGAATATAAAGTAATTTATACACAGAAAGAAACTACTGTAAATGAATCATATTTTAAAATTGTAAGCCTTCCGCTATTTACCTAACTGGTATGTAAATTTAGTTTTTGCGTGTTAAATCGTATTTTTTTTGTTTGATACTTTATCATAATTCAGTTTTATTTATATTAGTGTTATAAATGTAATATTGTCACGGTTTTGAATGTCAGGGACATAAGTAGTTACTTATGCTATGTGAAATACGTCGTTGTGGCGCAGCGGCTTAGGTTATGACTGTAAACTCGGTGATTGTGTGTTCGAATCAACACGGAGTAACGAAATAATTTCATGTTCTCGCTCTGGTAACAAGGCAGCGCGGCGATGAGTTCCGTCACTTAATACCAACCGTCATAAACCAGTAAAATCCGGTTTTACAAAACAATGTCAATTTAGCATTTTTTTACACATTGAAATGGTTTAAAAATATACAAATACATAATACATATAATTACGTTAGAACCTGCAACAACTACGACAAAATTTAACCCACTCCGCTACAACACCGTTTATTTGTTAATTTTAAACAAAAGAGCATCCTCCCGAGATAGTCAAATTTTAACTAAAATATTCAGCACTCAATTAGGCTTTCGCAAGCGCCTTTGAAACATCAGTTTATAATGGTTTGAACACTGCGGTTAGTCGGTGTGCTGCGGTATTTTTTTTCAGCTTCGTGCAGGATCTCGCACACGCCAGAGTAGGAAGAGGGAACCTGAAAGGGAACTGGTAATCTAGTGTTAAGACTCACCTTTACTTATAATACACTTCCGTTCGTCCGGAAAGTAGTCCGTCGAATTCTGAAGGCAAATCGTGTTGAGTAGCGGAACTCAATGCCGCTCTTTGACTCTTTACTAGAAAGAGAAAATGCAAAATATTAAATATTTAAATTCTGAAGATAAACGGCCTTTACAGGCGGACAAATGGACAACAAAGTAATCCTGTAGGGGTTTCATTTTTTTCCTTTTGAGTCACGGAACCCTCAAAATATGCATACCATTAATAAGTAAAGTAAAAAAATAGTATTCCTTCATATGATAAATGCGGATTTATGATGGAGATGGATGGAGAATTATTTTATGAAATTTGATACAGTTATTATTTATGTAGAGTACAAAAATGCATTTTTTGCTTTAAAGTGGAGAACGGGGTGTCTTAACACTAAGTTCCCTCTGCCTATCCTGCTGTGTGCGGGATACAGCGTGAAGCTAAAAAAAATGCTTTAATAAATATAAAAAAAACGTACACACAGCCAAATATAGTACATGAAAATGTAAAAAAATATTATAAACTTTTGCATGTTTATCCGTAATCAGATCCCCATCGGTTTATAATATTCTATGAAAATTACTAATTCATATCATTATGAATTCGTGTTTCCTCTTCTATGCGTGACGCATTTCACCCGTCCGTCCGTTCGTCTGGAAAATCAGGCCATTAAAAAAATATTTTGTATAAAGTGACATACACGTACGTACGCAAAGTAACATGTGTTTTACGCATCATATAGTATGTGGAAATGTGTCATAGAAGAAGAACATTTTTGCATAGAGACTAAAGCTGCCGTAGCGCAGAAGTGTAAACGTGCAATTGTAAAAGCGATGGTTGTGGGTTCGATTCTCACTCGGAGGAATGGAATATTTAATTCTTTTTAACTCTGGTAAAGAGGCAAAGTGCGATGCTACTCAATGCGTGTTGACATATCGTAATGTCCCCAGAATTTGAGGGAAAATGGGAAACGGAAGTGTCTTAACACTAATTCCTTAAGTCTGCTCTGCCTATTCTGCCTTCTGCGGGACAGTGTGAAACTAAAGAAAAAAAAAGAATAGAGACAAAAATGAAATATCCATACAACAAGAATTTATATAATTTTATTTTGTTAATCGTGATACTATGCTTAAACACGTGTTAACGGATTATCGTACTTATGACGTGAGAATTAGAGGTCACTATGACAACGCTAATGACGCATGACGTGACTACGGTCAGTGTCACAGAGTAGGTACAGTTCTGAGTCTAGGGTTATTTATTAATTTTCTTCGAAGCGTCACGCTTGTTTTAGGTCAAATATATAACAAACAGGTTAGGCAGAGGGAACCTACTGCTAAAAAATACCGTTCCTCCCCACGTTTCTGTTTTTCGCTGAATTTTCGGACACTGCGTAATTGAGTAGTTTATTTTATTATATTTATGTGTTTTTCTAAATTTTACTGAGTGTCGGAACCTAATGCCGTGCTTTACCAAGTTACGAGAAAATATTAAATATTTTAATTCCCTGAATAGTGGTCTAGACGCACTTTTGTGCTCCTGCGTCGCGGTGGCCTCAATCAGCTTTGGCCTAATAATATTGTAATTGCTTTTTTCTTCACGTTTCGGTCCGTTCCAGATCCGCATACCTCTTTCACTTCGTCCACTGTCCTCAACCTCTTCATACACGCCCTGCGTGGGTTCTACGTTTTACGCAACCTTCCTCCTTCTCTCCTCCTTCTGAGTGTCATTGATATCACCTTCTCGAAGGTAAATGAAATCTTTTACTATTCTTTCATTACTTATTCTCTCATCATATGTGCCCAAATTATCTGATTAGATGTTCACGTGGGTGTATTCAACACCGCGCTTTATTTCGAAATCAGAACAAAAAATATATATATTAAATATTTTATTTCCTCAAGAGGGATTCGAACTCACTGCGTACTGCGACTGGCATCTACTCTCTTTTATCTGAACATTTCGATAACAAAAGTTGATAATAAGGAGACAAGGATAATTGTTATATCTATAATTAGAATTTATAGTAAACAGCTGTATTATATTATAATAACAACATTATGTTTTATGTAGAGTCGATAAGTACAGGCACATAACAATTTCGTTCGAGGTCGTCGCGCTGGACTGTAAGCGCGACGGTTGTGGGTTCAATTCTCTCCTGGTTCTGGTAACAAGATGCTCAGCGTTGACTCTCACCATTTGACACATAGTGTCTCGAAAATTGGACCTAATGCATGTAAAACGGACTTGTTCTAGGACAGTTTGCTCATCACGCATCGGGTTCCCTCGTATGCAATAGGTTCCCTCCATGTACCCTGCTGTATGTTACAGATACTGTGACACAATAATTTTGTAATATTAGTTAAATTCTATAGTACATTATACAATATAGGTTGGCATTTAACCAACTGCTTCATATGTCTTTATTACATTCCTATAACAAGTATTTAGGACTGGTAAATGAAATATTTTGTAAATTCACAACATGAGTGAGGCACTTAGTGAATACCTTAGTTACAGTCGTTTCAGTTCCACGATTTATGATGTAGTGACGAAAATAGCTTTGTGTTGATATTTTGTGTTTTGTGTTTGTGTAGAGCTACTTAGGTGTAGAGTGTGACGCAGTAAGTGATGATAGAGATGAAAAGACAACGAGAGATCTATTAATAATACGGTTGAGTGTAAAATATTGTACGTATCGGGATATGAACTCAGTTTTAGTGTTTAGAAGTTGGGCGTCTGCCTACCCTTCTGCGGCACGTAATGCCTCTAAATTGAAATGAAAGTTGGGACTGGAAGCGTCTTAATGGTGAACGAAGTGTCAAAACACTAGGTTGCCAGATTCTGTCATCTACCGTGCTATGTGTTGTATCTAGCTCTATTTTCTGACCTCACTGCATTTTATTATATTGCTTGACTTAAACCAAGGAAATATTTTAGTTTAAAACGTGTCTTTATTAAAATTTTAATAATATTCATAGAGCGCAGTGGCTCTTCTTGTTTCCTTTCACTGAAGTGATGCTATTCTCTTAAAACATTTATTTGTTTTATTTTTATTAACTTGATTTTGTTAAACCACATCAGAGCTAAGAACCGTTATTAGCAGCAGATCTAATGAATACATTAAAATTTTTCGTTAATCATTACAAGCAACAATTCAGAATTTATTTTTAAATATTTTTTAAAGTGTTATTCCACACTTAAGAAAGAAAAATAATTATTTAGAAAACGTATAAAAATTTGAACGCAGCGGGCCTCCTGGTCGCTTTCCAGGACGCGCGGGTTCGAGTCCTGCTGGGTTCAAAATTTTTATACGTTTTCTAAATAAGTATAATTCAGAATTTAACCAAAACGTCTTATGTTTGTTTATTTTATCTTCACGCTGTACTACGTCTACTATGTTTTTCTTAACTTCACACTGTGTCCCGCTCATAACTGGGTAGGCAGAGAGAACTTGGGAACTAGTGTTAAGAGACTCCGTCTCCATTAATATTTATTCGTTCGCCATTTTCCACCAAATTCTGAAGACACTGTGCACTGAGTGGCAAAACGCTCTTAAAACGACAAAAATAATGAAAATAATAAACATTTCATTTTCTAGATAGCGAATCGAACTCACGACCTGTCGCCTTTACAGTGCCCCTGCACCATGTTAAAAATAAAAGATTGTTACAGCTATTTAGAATTTAACTGACAATTAACCAAAACGCGTCACAAAGTCATGTTTTATGTCTACTTTATAGTGACAAAATAACCTAATTTCATTTTGTGGATTTTGTAACTGAAAAGTTGTGGAACAGTTGAAACTTTAGAGAAGGCCAAATAACAGCTACATCCATCCCCTCGTCACATCCCCTCATACATAGTTTCTAGTGGAACTATTTTAATAAAAATTTGAATGTAAGTTGGTATTTGCTATACTTATAAGTTTAAGGTATGTATATTAGTTATTTATTGAGATAGTGTATCTTGAATAATATATTATTTAATGTTTAGTTCAATTTGTTTTTTACCCTCACGTTGAATCTCACCCTGCTAGGTTAAGCAGAGAGAACTTATTTTTTTAGATATTGCATTTTGAGTTGCGGAACTCAACGCCACAGTTTTACTTCCATAACGATGAAATTAATCATATATTGACAATCATGCTTTGACGCTGCGTTATGACGGCTATAGTGAAACTTAATATCACACATAGCTTAAAAAATATATCTCATATAAAAATAAAGAGAACGCACTAGGCATAAAATAACTTATAGAAAAATAAATTAAAAAAATAACGACAAAATTAAAATACTTATTTCTTTCCTAAGTAAGTGGAATAACTTAACTTATAACGTAACTTTTACAGTCATACGCTGTACAGCTGCGCCACGATGGTGTTTATTTTCCTAATAAATAAGTAAATAAATAAATAAATCAGCTTCACGCTGTATCCCGCACACAGCAGGGTAGGCAGAGGGAACCTAGTGTTAAGACCTCGACACCAGAGCGAAGAAATGGAAATATACATTTAAGTAAATATTTCACCTCCTCGAGTGGGGATCGAACCCACAACCAGCCGGAATTACAGTCACACTTCGTCCCGGTGCGCCACGACTGGCCTCAATTTTCCTAATAAGGATTATTATTACCCACGTTTATGACAATATCTACCTACCTGCACAATTTATTAGTAAAAACATAATATTTATGGGTTCAGCAAAAATCTCTATTTTTACTTACCCTATGAAACCATGAATAAGCAGGATGGGTAGCCAGAGGCAACTCATTTCTCGACGTATATAAAGTCCTATAAAGACGGCATTCTTAGTGTATCCAGCTTTCTTCGCCTTTCAGTGTGTGTACGATATGCTGACGTGATATTTGGATAGTTAGAAAAGACGATTTTTCCAGTATTGAAGGGTAGGCGGAGGAAACTTAGTGTTGCGACACTCCGTTGCCTACTTTATGTCCTGTAATTTTTGAGACATTGTGTGTTGAGTGGCGGACCTCAATACTATGCTTTATTTTGCTAGTACATCGAGATGATAAATTCAGCATAAAGGCTTCTAATATTAGATAATTAATAAAAGTTTTTTTTTTGTTTGTGTATTCGATTCCCACTCAGAAGAATTTATTATATTAATTTCTTTGCTCTAGTAACAAGATGAAGCGCAGCGTTCAGGTCCGCTACTCTACGCACAATATCTCGAAAATCGAGTTAAGTTTCTTAACTTTAAGTTTCCTGTGTTAACGCTAGTTGTAAATATTTTGTTAAATCCAAACATTTATATAAAACCTCGACGTAAAAACATCTGCATACTTACAATGACGACGCAGACAAATTATGGATTAATACTCTTAGAAGCTTCAGCTCAAATTTAGTGGTTGCCGGTGAAGTTTAAATCGCTGCGGAAATTTTGTTTTAACTATATTAAAGAAAATGTTTTTTTTAAATTATTTGTCAAGTAATTGGATATTCTAGTATGATAGTTTGTGGTCAGTCATAGCGCAGAAATACAAGCATGTGACTCTAAACGCGACTGGTTGTGGGTTTGATTTCCACTCGAGGAAATAAAATATGTATTTAAATTTTTATTTCCATTTCTTCACCCTAGTCTCGAGACGAAGCGCGACAATGCCACTTAAAACGCAATGCCTCCAAACTCTGAGGAAAACGGAGTTTCCTTCTGCCTACCCTGTTGTGTGAGGGATACAGCGTGAAACTAAAAAAAGTATATTGGAATCAATTTTCCAACGAAAAATTATAATTTGACTTGTATTGTAGGTTTGATATCGAGGGAATAAGTTATTTTTATTTCTTGGTAAGAGGTCTTGAGAATTAGTCGCTAATTGGAAAATAGTGTCTTTTGGAGAAGTTCCTTCTGCCTACTCTGTTAGATGCATACATACTGGATACTGCGTGAAGCTAAAAAATAATTATAGTTAAATGTGGCACCTACTTAAATTTATGGAGCAATATGCACACAATCAACATTGCGAAACACTTTATGTTTTGCATTTCAAAACATTACTTACAAAATTTCGCTATTTTAATTATGGAATTGGTGCGTTCCTGACGCGGTGGAACAATACCTGACTGTAAACTTTGGTTTTGGATTTGATTTCCACTCGAGCAAATTAATATTATATTTAATAACGAGCGCCCCTAGTGCGGCTACGCCCGCTTGAAATATACGAATGTTTATTTAAGTGTATGTAAAAAAATCGACTAAGTGCGAGTCAGACCTGCCCACCGAGGGTTCTGTATCAATTTCAGTGATAGGGAAATACTTAATAGGTTATGATGATGTGGGGAATAAAGTTAACAAACTTAACTTTGCTTAAATATAAGTTTGTAAAGATATATTTCTATGAAATATCTATAAATTTTTACTTTTCAAGTTTTTTTTTTTGTATTGTAAGATCTTACTTCATCCTAAATTTCATAGCTGTAGGTCTACGGGAAGGTTTCGATACGGCGAATTTCATACAAAAAGAAGAAATACAGATACAAATGTTCACATATTTTGGTAGAATTGTATTAGAAGCAAAATTTTTGTACTCCAAAAAACTATAAACTTGAATATATGATATTAATTTCAGCCTCAACCTCAACGCAATCTCAAGTAAAATGGTCTTGGCAGACTGACATACGGGCAACAAAGTGATACTACAGGGATTCCGTTTTTATCTTTTTGAAGTACAGAACCCTAAAAATAGATGAATTATTTTGGTTATATATATATAGTTTGGTTATCTATACTATCATACATTAAATAAATCGCAATTTAAATGTTTTAAAAAATTGATTTGATTTTGCTTGTAAAAATTGTCGAATTTAATAGAAAAATATTTAGTTATTTCACTTCTGTTTAGGTAAACGTAACTGCGCGCACACTGCAAACGTAGTTTTTTACCACATAAAATCCGATACGAAATAATATATTGCTCCACAAATCTCTATCTATCATTGAGAAATTGCAAGCATTACGTGGCTGCTTGAAAGAGTGTCAACTTACAATCAGGAATCCTATATCTTGAAATCCTAGCCTATTTTATAAACACGTAATCTCAAGTTTTTTCTATCATCATACAAATAATAATTTCAAAAAAATATCAAGCAACAAAACATTGAAAACTAAGGCCAGTCGTGGTGCAGTGGCACAAAGTGTGACTGTAAAACCGACTGGTTGTGGGCTCTATCCCCACTCGAAGAATTGAAATATTTACCTAAATTTATATTTCTATTTCTTCGGTCTGGTCTCGAGGACAAGCGCGGCATTGAGTTCTACCACTCAACAAGCAATGCCTCCAGAATTTGGCAGAAAGTGGGGAACCGAGTTTTTTTATACGTTTTCTAAATAAGTATTTTTCTTTCCTAAGTGTGGAATAACACTTTAAAAATGTTTAAAAATATTTAAAAAATAGTTTTCTCTCTTGCCAAACGATAATTCTTAGTAATTATCTTTGAGTAGCGGAAATTTGTAAAAATCTCCCTACAGAGATGCTAACAACATAATTAAGTTGTAACAAGCGTATAAAAATTTCGACGTAGCTTGGCGAGAACGCATGGCTTAGTGGTCAGAGCGCCTGGTCGGTTTCCAGGCGCGGGTTCGAGTCCCGCTGCGTTCAAATTTTTATACGTTTTCTAAATAAGTATGGGGAACGGAGTGTCTTAACACTAGGGAAGCGTGAAAAAAAAAAGATTGCAATGAGTAGCAATTTTATCGGACAATATATTTTAAACTGCTTTAACTTTTTTATTTTCTTAAAATAGCCTTTATGTTGCTCCACAACCCTCTCTATTTTTAAGTGTTAGTCCTATAATAATCGGTTCAGCTGGTCCGAAGGTTAGCCCGGATAAACAGAGAGACAGACAGACAAAAATGTTAAAATTGTCGTGTAAATTACTATATGCACTAGACAAAACACAGTTATGTTCGTATCACAGACAGATCTTTTAATTTGATTGATATGTATACATATATAAATACAGGTAAACAATAATTTAGGTTGTGATGTAGTATTAAGACACTGCTTTCCCCACTTACCACCAAATTTTCGAGGTATGGCATATCGATTGGCGGAACCTAACGCCACGCTTTGTCTTGTTACCAAAACAAATTTATTTGACTTTGAGCTCGCAAAATTTGTTGTATTCAAAGAAAAATATTTAGCAATGCGGTATTCAGGAAGACGGTAAGTACTAATGCACGGGAAGCGCAGTTTTTCCCGTGTAAACTTCGATTCCGATCTTAAATCAGATTTCAAATCTTAGTTTTAAAATTCAGCCAATTCAGTAAAATAGTTGTATAAAATAACTGTTATTAACAATTGTTTTATACAACTATTTTACGAGTAATTAATAAATTTGTTGAAGTAAGAATTACTTTAAATTGATATAACTTATTAATTTATGTACCGATTGTAATAAAACTATCTAACTAACTATTCTATGTGTTAACGGATAACTGCCAGAATCCAATAGTGAAAACCGCATATAAATCAGTTCAGTTGACTCTGCAAAAAAAATAATAATCATCATATTGGGTTCTTTTATCTTAATAAAGATCTCTAATAACATTTTTTCTTATATATCTTCCATGCATAGACACCGATCCGTTACGATTTTATTATAAGTACTTATAGATTATTTATCTGCGTAAACATTTTTTTTTCAGCAATGAATCGATCATGAATTAAATAAATCATAATCTCCAGTAAAAAATCTCCAGTAAATGTATTAAATCACTCACGAAATTTTAAAGGTAAACATAGAATTCGAATTTCAATCTATTGCTTCGATAGTATATATTTAAAAAAATTAAATTAAATTAGCTTCACGCTGTATCCCGCACACAGCAGGGTAGGCAGAGGGAACCTAGTGTTAAGACACTCCGTTCCCCACTTTCTGCCGAATTCTGGAGGCATTGCGTGTTGAACGGCAGAACTCAACGCCGCGCTTAACCTCGACACCAGAGCGAAGAAATGGAAATATAAATTTAAGTAAATATTTCATCTCCTCGAGTGGGGATCGAACCCACAACCAGTCTGCGCCACGACCGGCCTCAATAATTATATTTATGATATATAATTATGATTTAATAATACATAATTTTTAAGTATATTTTATAAGATTAAAATAGATAGATATGAAAACTAATCGTCGCCTGCTATTTTGTTTGTATGGACTTTAAGAAGTAAAGTAAGAAGTAAAATGGAAAACTTCTTATCTTACCTACACACGCGTTTCAAACTTCCACAAGTTTCGTCTGTGCGTTGCTTGACAGTAATTCACTAACGGAATAGTTTCTGTTTCCAAATTTGACCTATTTTTACGTTTTCTATTCTTTATCTACAGAAGAGAGATCAGTCATGGTACAGAAAATATTTAAATTTTATTTCTTTGCTTCAGTGTCGAAGCGAAGAGCGGGGTTGAGTTTCGCTACGCAACATGCAATGCTTCCAGAACTCAGTGAAATGTTTGGAGCGGAGAGTTTTAACACTAGACTTCCTCTAGACTAGACTTCCACTCTTCCTCTCCTCGGAGAAGCTAAAAACAATCTAGTAGGAGAAGATTCGCTTCTGTCTCCTTCAGTCCGTTCTTCACTGTTTTTTCCTGTAGATATATAATAAAGTTTGACTATCATACCACATAAAAAAGAAAATACTTTTTTGAAACAATAGAATTTGAATCTATAACTAAAGCAGTTCCATCAAACAAACCTCGTTTTTTTATTTTATATATATAGTCCTACGTACCAAAGCGGCATTTATGTAAAGTAAACTAACGCACGGCAGTTCCATTCTTAATTTCACAGCGCATTCATCATATCTATATGACATACGAGTATGTGTTATTTTTTACACGAAACGTTGTATTCTACATACAAATCAATGATGAATCGAACGAAATGGTTTAAAGTTACATATACCTATTAGGAAATATGTTTTTAAAATTAAATATTTTTTTTAACTACGTCCAATAACTTTTTCAAAATTATGACGGTTTCTTTACGCCCTGAAAGTTGTCTGGAAAAGATGGCTACTTAGTCACAAGACCACCATTTTATACATTTGTTTTCTTTTCTAATTTTTTTAATTTATTTTTATATAAGCCATTCATATACATATTTTGTATGTAGTTCAAAATAAAAATTATATTATGTTTTTATGAGGCCTATTGTGGCGCAGCGGCATAAGCTTGCACATATCTCGCACATAGCAGGGTAGGCATAGGGAACCTAGGTACCTAGAGTTAAGACATTCCGTTCGTCATTCAGACACTTCCGTTAATCACTTTCAGCCGAATTCTTGAAGTATTGCGTGTTAAGTGGCGGAATTTGAGTTGAGTATCACCTGATTACCAAAGCAAAGAAACGAAAATGTTAAATATTTCATTTCTTCGAGTGGGAATCGAACCCAGAACGGTTTGTCTATAATAGTCTTATATCTCGTTAGAACCATCATTAACTCCCTTTTGTTTATTTATAGATATTACATATATACATTCATACAAACGTATGTTATTAATTATATTCCGAGCTTATCACCGCTTGGATGGAATGCGGGCATATTGTTTTCATATATCGCTTTATTTGAATTGCGCCAGTGTAAGCGAATTGATTTTGTTAAGATATTTAGTTCTTAATTTAGAGGCCAGTCGTGGCTCAAGCGTGGGACTGTATGCGCAACAGATTGTGGGTTCGATTCCCACTCTAGGAAATCAACTAGTTAATTATTCGACGGTCCCTAATGTATCGAAAGTGAAAATTTGTAAGTAACTTTTATTGCTGTTTTGAACTGCTAACAAGGTTAATTTTCGATAACATACACTTTTTAAAAAACCCATAAATAAGTAATTTTGGAAAAAAAAATATAACTACACTTCTTTGTAGTTTTAAAAAAGCGATAAAAACATTTGCAATTTTTCACTTTTAATACTCTACCTAGGAAAAAACAGCTTCACGCTGTATCCCACACACAGTAGGGTAGGCAGAGGGAAATTAGTGTTAAATGTACTCCGTTCCCCACTTTCCGCCTAGTTCTGGAGGCTTTGTTGAGTGGCGAAGCTCAATGCCGGTATTTGCCTCGACACCAGAGCGAAGAAATGTAAATATAAATGTAAATAAATATTTAATTTCCTCGTGTGAGGATCGAACCCACAAACAGTTCGTTTTACAGTCACGCTTGATGTCCCTGCGCCACGACAAGCCTCATACTCTACCAAAGGGACCATCAATTTTTATTTCTTCGCTCTGGTAACCAAGCAAAGCGTGGCATAACTCCGGCACTCAACACTCAATGCTTCCAGAATTCAGCGGAAAGTGGGGAATGGAAGTGTCTTAATGGGAATGGAGTGGCTAACACTAGATTCCCAGGTTCCCATTGTCTACCCACTGTTTAAAACGTAAAAAAATATATTAAATTTCATTGTGGCCGACGACGTCTGTGTATTCGTTTCCCACTTCGAGGACTAATGATATATTGAAAAACTTACATTTCTCCACTTTGGTAGACATAGAGCGGCGTTGAGCCGGCCACTGGCCGAAAACTGACCAGAACTTAACTTTAGGTCCTCTCGCTTTACCCAGGTATGCCGCAGAAATCGTTAAATACTGGTTTTTCCATATATATTTTTATACTCGCTATAACTTAGACCATATTCAAAAAGTTTATCTATCTTTACTTTAAAATAGCATTACGTCGTGCATATTTAGAAACTCTTGTATTAAACTAAATATTGTACATATAATTTTTTTAACTAATTCCCCAAACACCTTTTTTTTATATATTTTATTATATAATACTTTGGCTCGTGGTGTGTCTAGTGGTTAAAACCTTTTATCGTTGTTGTGTGCACTTAAATAACCGTCAATATTTTATTATTACAATACCGTCTAATGCCAGATATTTAATATAGAGAGCTAATAGAGGCCAGTCGTGGAGCAGGGGCACAAAGAGTGACTGTAAAACCGAGTGGTCGTGGGTTGGATCCCCACTCGAGGAGATAAAATATTTACTTAACTTTATATTTCCATTTCTTCGCTCTGGTGTCGAGGCAAAGCGCGGCGTTGGCTTCTGCCACTCAACACGCAATGCCTCCAGAATTGGGCAGAAAGTGGGGAACAGAGTGTCGTAACACTAGGTTCTCAGGTTCCTACCCTGCTACGTGAGGGTTCATATAAATGAGGGATACGTGTATAAAAGAAAAATAAGAAATATATAAAAACAAAATTCATACGCAATATACCTATCTGTAAAGGTTCGTAAAGAAAATAGTGACAAATTATATACAATTTTAGATCAATCAAGATATATTACTGTCTGAACTGGATAAATAAAAGGGAAATTGGAATCTCTCGAGACCTAGGTTTCTTTCGTAGAAAATACATCACAGAAGACTAACTGAGTAGAAATTGAATTTAGTCGTATTGAAATTGAAAAATATATTGTATTATTTTATAATTTGGAAGAAATTGTTTGTGACAGATGAGTTTTAGCCTGCAGCTTTGTTAAATAAAAAAAAACGTTGTTTTCTTTTCACTTTTTACATAGCAGGGTAGGGTAGGGTAGGGTGAAATAATCTAGTGTTAAGACACTCCGTTTCCTACGCGTCAGATATTCAAGATTGCTTGTTGAATGGGGGTTTCAACAAAATTAAAAATAAAATGCTGATTTTTGGCTTTTCCACAAAAGTTTGGAGAAATCTTTTTAATAATTTCAGTCACTGAGTAACAGAAAAACTTTTAGTAATATATTTTTTCTGGAGGCCGTCGTGGCAAATTTATATAGTAGGTAGTTAGTATATAATATGCATTTGTTTATTTGGAGCAGTAAAGAAATTTAAATAAAATAATTTTTCAAAAACTATTCTATATACGAGTATTACATACCAATACAATACACAGCTAATTTCACTATCCACGTATTTCAAATACGAATCGAAAGCTTTACAAAATTTTTAATATAGGAAACTAAAAACTAACAATGACTGCACGTTACACAATGCAACGTTAACATATTGCAGAGAAAAATGAAAATAATATGTACACGAGAATCGTGGATATCTCCATCTTAGATGGATATTGAGCTTCGCGTTTTGTAT
The DNA here is from genome assembly GCA_013421005.1 of Heliconius erato x Heliconius himera. NCBI lineage: Eukaryota > Metazoa > Arthropoda > Insecta > Lepidoptera > Nymphalidae > Heliconius > Heliconius erato x Heliconius himera. The sequence continues at coordinate 5,987 of JAATLQ010036298.1, read as the reverse complement.
TGGGAATAATGTATGATTTTATATATTGACACTAGTGGAGTACCGTGACTTCGTTTTCGTAAACTATAGAAAAAAATGGAAAATCAGGTTTTTTTTCCTTTTTTATAAGAAGAGATCTTCGCTTAGTTCTTCACAGGAAACCGTTGTTTTAGTTAATCCAACGAACGGGCACAAAGTGCTACGGTGTTTTGTTAATAATAAATTATATTTAGGATTATTTTGAGGCCGGTCGTGGCGCAGCGGCACGAGGTGTGACTGCAAAACTGACTGGTTGTGGGTTCGATCCCCACTCGAGGAGATGAAATATTTACTTAAATTTATATTTCCATTTCTTCGCTCTGGTGTCGAGGTTAAGCGCGGCGTTGAGTTCTGCCACTCAACACGCAATGCCTCCAGAATTCGGCAGAAAGTGGGGAACGGAGTGTCTTAACACTAGGTTCCCTCTGCCTACCCTGCT
>JAATLQ010036297.1:0-37004 GCA_013421005.1 Heliconius erato x Heliconius himera | reverse complement strand
CACAGCAGGGTAGGCAGAGGGAACCTAGTGTTAAGACACTCCGTTCCCCACTTTCTGCCGAATTCTGGAGGCATTGCGTGTTGAGTGGCAGAACTCAACGCCGCGCTTAGCCTCGACACCAGAGCGAAGAAATGGAAATATAAATTTAAGTAAATATTTCATCTCCTCGAGTGGGGATCGAACCCACAACCAGTCGATTTTGCAGTCACACCTCGTGCCGCTGCGCCACGACTGGCCTCAAATTCATTTTTAAAAAATCGAATTTTGGAGTTTTTGATGGATTGGAATGGATTTCTTTTTTATATTAACATGATTTTATTGTTTAAAAACGTATGCCACACTAACCATGCAAGTTTATTAAAAGGTAATAATTATTTTTTAAGTGAGTAAGTAGGAGATATCAGATACGAAGCGAATTTTTTAATGGAATAGAAATTGTTTCTTTTTTCTTAACGTTCATCGTCTTATCAATCCTGAGAGTGACATTCTCAGGGGAGGGAAAAAGTATAAAATGTTGGCCTCACTTCTTAATTAAACTTTTTATTGGTTTGACTTTAATGCATTATTGCATCAAGCCATTGATCTTTGATTTTTATAAACAAATTTTAGTCTATATATTAATTATGTTATATTTTATAATTAGAATATTTGATTTTAGGATTATTCTAAAGAATGTGTGGCGCATGTACAAAAATATTTAATGAAACACGAAGTACCACCGAATCTATTTGAGGTAAAAGTGTCATATTTGTATACTTTCAAAGATTATCTATGGATTTTTTTTTGTTCTTTGTACATAATTACATAATTGTAATTATTTTTTTTGTTCCTACTTATATATTTACATTTATGTTTCAGCCATATATCGAAGAAATATTTCAGCATTTAAGAGGGGAGCCGTTTAAAATTTTTTTAGAAAGGTAACTGAAGAAAATTAATTGAAAGAAAAATATATCAAAAGTCCTTTTTAATTATAATTTCCTTTTACAGTGATAAATACACGAGATTTTGTCAATGGAAGAACTTAGAGCTTAACATTCAGCTGACAATGAACGATTTTAGCGTACATCGCATTATTGGTCGAGGCGGTTTTGGTGAAGTGAGTCCATTAAGTTTTGCTTATTTGTAAATCGAATTTAATCACCGTTCTTATAAAATTAACTTATTACAACTGATATTATTATACTGTACTTTAGGACATCATCATACAAGGCCGTCACAATGAATTTCGCTCACAGTAGAGTAGGCAGAGGGAACCTAGTGTTAAGACACTCTGTTCGCCATTTTCCGCTGAAGTCTGGGGGCATTGCGTGTTGAGTGGCGGAACTCAACGCCGAGTTTTACCTTTGACACCAGACCGAAAAATTACAAATATTAAATATTCAATTTCGTCGAGTGGTAATCGAACCCACAACATGTCACACTGTGCCCTTGCACCACGACTGGCCTCTACAAGAGTCGTGATTTTCTTTAATACGAATACAGGATAAACAATTCCTTAACTCGTACAGATTTATATGTAGAGAATCCTCTTTGGTCTCCGAGAACAAACATCAACACTAGCTACTAAACACTGTTTACAGACGCTAGCAACTCCACGATTGTCTCACTGTCGAGAGCATTGGATTTTATAGATAATTTACAGTGCTATAAATAATGGCACCGTTTTAAACACTTCTTTCGATACAGATAAAACTATAGATTTGCTAATGTACCCATTAAATGGAAGTAAACGTCTTAAGTAAGACACAGATGTCAATCTCATTTAATTTCAGTTAAATACCGAATTTGTAATATTGTTTAATTATTTAAAATAAATTGAGTAATGACTTTTTTTATGGTAACAGTAGGTGCTCATCATAGCGCATAACGTAGCGATAATCAAACCTGCACCTCTTTGGCGGTTTCTATTTTTATGTTTTACTATGTTAAAAATTTTGTACGTTTTCTTAATAACAAAATGTGCTATTTATTTAGGTTTACGGCTGTCGAAAGGCAGACACGGGCAAAATGTACGCGATGAAGTGCTTGGATAAGAAACGTATCAAGATGAAGCAGGGTGAGACGCTCGCGCTCAACGAGCGCATTATGCTCTCTCTAGTCAGTACCGGGGTGAGTGTTCTTACAGATTTAAATATAATATCATTTATCTTTAATATAATAAGTATACTATAGTATTTAGTAAAGAATAAATTATGGTAATGAAGTAACATATGTAATAATGGTACGTATACTTTTCCTAAGCCGTTATATTCATTTATCTTCATAATAAATTTAAATCTAATAATATGTTATCAAGGAAATTATAACAAAAAAAACTGGCCAAGTGCGAATTAGACTTCCGCCGAAAGTTACCAATTTCAGGATTGTAGATCAACGGAAAGTAAAACTTATAAAAGTTGTCAAACTTATAAATTACAAATTTGTAATAGTCCTAAAATCCGGAAATTTACATTCTTATTTATATTACAGCTAAAGTCCGTAATATGAATATGAATCTTCATTTTTCGGATAACCTTTATTTATACTGCAAGTTCACACTTCTTGCTAAATTTCATAATTATAGATTTATGGGAAATCCTATAGGATTTAGGAGGAAACCTATAGGTTTGGATTACGCGGCGTATAAAGTTGACAAACTTATATTCGCGGACGTTTATGAAATACTTATAAATTTTCACTTTTCGGATTTTTTCCTTTATTTTCAAATAAAGCTCTCACTCCGTGCCAAATTTCATAACTGTACGGAAAATACAGGTTTCCATTATGCGGCGAATGTCGTACAAAATGCAGCAAAAACAATGCACAAATGCTCGCATGTTGATATTTTCATTACGAGTGCTTTAAGAGACCGTAGATCTAAATATTTTTTAGTAATTTCGGCTCAATATCAATAGCTCCACAACAACAACAAATGACAAACGGACAACAAAGTGATCCTATACGGATTCCGTAATGCCTTTTGAAGAATTTACAGAACCGTAAAAAATATAAAAAATCGTCTAGTCGTTTTTAAAAAGACCCCTAGAAGTAATAGTTTTTTGTGCTTATATTTAATATACAGAATTGACCCTTTTATCAGTTATATTATATGTATTCATTATTTTACATATCATGACGTAATCGGAAAGAGTCTGACGTAAATTGTTTATTTAATTTGCAACGTGATTTTTATATCCATTTTAATACAAAATAAAAATTAGTATTCATATAAAATTGTGTTTCTCATTTTATTTAATATATACTTCGCGTGAGTGCATCGCGATAGAAAGTTAATATGCTTAAAATAACTAAGAAATACATTAAATTGCCATCTTAGAAAAATATTATTCATAATATATACTGTAATTAATTTTATTTATTACATATTATACTACTAAGAAATAATAGATATACTATTATCGCTTTTTTGATCTTATTATAATATGCTTATATAAAGATGCATAAAAAAAATTGAGGTGAAGAAGATAAAAAGGGGGAAAATATTGTTTAATATTTATAATTTAAGTTTTTATATAATTATATATATTTTTTAATTAATTCACTCTCAAAAAGTGTGTATGTGTGAACGAATCCAGACCACAATTTTATTCATAAAATTACAAAATTTTGTATAATTACGACCGTAACTTGGAAATTTAAATCGTAATAGTTTTGTGCCGTTTAAATTTAAAACTTCAAAAGGCCTCTTGAATGCTGAGATGTTAATAGTTAAAACCGAAGTAGCGCAGTTAATACCACTACTGGCGCGGATTACGACGAAATCGCTATTATCTGTATTTTAAGTACATTTCTCTTTATCTCATGGCTAGCTCCGTCTTAATCAACGATTTTTTTTATTTGGTCACTATATTTAAATATCACGATTAGTCATGGTTTTATTAATCAGCTTCACGCTGGTTCAATCACGCAACAGGGTAATCAGAGCAAGTTAGTGTTAAGACACTCCGTTCTCTTTTCTGTTACAGGTGAAATTAATAATACTTGTTGATATTGATATTGTTTAATCTTTGTATCTAAGCATACTTTTAGGTGTTTTTTTAAGTTCAGAACAAAATGATGACATTTAGATAGATTGATGATTTATATGGGATCAGTTATAAAATTAATCATTTATTCAAGTAGGCACACAACATTCTTTGTCGCTGTTAAATAACTAGGAGTACTAAAATGCATTGAGGTTCCCTTGACTATAGAGGGATTCGGGTGTTTGACTAAGAATGATGGTAGAGTCGTTTTATTGGTCCACATTTTATTTCACTATATCTGTTAATAATAAAAAGAAATAAATGTGTCTGCGTTATTTTATCACATTTCTATTCAATCCTTTATTCTATATAAAAGAAAAGAAAGAAATAGAAAAAGGAAACTTATTTACAAGACTACATGTTATGTGTTCATGACGCGTATCTTTGCTGGCGGTAAGTCAACTGTGTTGTTTTTCCTCGGCTATATGGGGCTTTGGTTACGAGTTTCTGTTCTGTTACAATAAAGGAATTTGATCTGACGGATTTCCTCAAATACAAAAAATGTTAGCGTTTTATACGAGAAAAAAAAAATTTAGATATGTAGCGACTGTGAGTTTAGTAGGCACTCAACCCAAATATACATTGTGCCAATTTATCATACAATTTAATAATTTTTATTCTTTTAAATTAGTTAACTCAATCAGAATTATTATATATCTTTTTTTTCCTACACAATTTTGTGAAAATGGCTTTAGTTCTTTATATTTTATTCAATAGATAAACACACGTCATCATTATAATAGTAATTTATTGTATTAAGATTAAAGAAGCACAAGAACGTTCCGAAAAATACATTAACAAAGTACACTATTTGCTTGGACATTAAAGTCCAAAAGAAAAAGTCAGTGACAAGTTCTTATCTTTAAGCGGTGATATGAATGTTTCATAAAAGTTTTACCGCCGCGACCATATATTACATATTATAATACGTTTATACGGCTCCCTTGACTCACTAGCTCTGATTGTTTATCGGTAAGCTGCTTTGATTCATTAAGGCCGGTCGTGGCGCAGCGGCACGAGGTGTGATTGTAAAACCGACTGGTTGTGGGTTCGATCCCCACTCGAGGAGATGAAATATTTACTTAAATTTATATTTCTATTTCTTCGTTCTGGTGTCGAGGTTAAGCGCGGCGTTAAGTTGTGCCACTCAACACGCAATGCCTCCAGAATTCGACAGAAAGTGGGGAGCGGGAGTGTCTTAACACTGGGTTCCCTCTGCCTACCCTGCTCTGTGCGGGATACAGCGTGAAACTGATTTGATTCATTAAATTAATTTCGAATACCTATAGCTGTACGATATGACATCGGGGACATAAACGATAGCCAGTCAATTGGACTGAAACGAATTGGCTCGCCCTCAATTTGCCGTAGTTCAATCCGCTTCCATTGCACTTTGTTTTACAATTGAATTCTTCATTTTTAATGTAGGTAGATATATACCTTAACCTAGTTTGTTGAATTTTAATTTCAAAGAACATGGACGCGTCTCTGTTTAAGTAATTTTTATGAAGTTGTATATCATCTATTGTATTCTATTTTGTGTGCTGAAATGTTTGGAACAAAGTGCCTTGGAAATGTAAAATATTAATTATATGTTTATTATATTACTACATTCTTTTTATCTTGTTAAATTTACAGTAAAATAATATTTAAAACATAACAGAGATGTGTGATTTAATTTTTTGTGACCTAAAAGCCTTCTTGTAGTTGTATAAAGCCGACGACGACGATACAAAGTTTATAAAATCAGAACTGCCTCGACTTCTTAGACGTAACTTAATACATTTACATGTAGGCTTAAGTTATAACGCGTATTTCTTTTGCTTTGACCCTATTTAGATGTCTGTGCTATGTGATGATAGATTATTTATTGTTATTACTCATAATATTCTTTTTCGAAGTAATACTTACAATATCTACTTGAATGTTCGAAAATTGATACTTATCAAATCAGCTTCACGCTGTATCCCGCACACAGCAGGGTAGGCAGGGGGAACCTAGTGTTAAGACACTCCGTTCCCTACTTTCTGCCGAATTCTGGAGACATTGCGTGTTGAGTGGCAGTACTCAACGCCGCGCTTAACCTCGACACCAGAGTGAAGAAATGGAAATATAAATTTAAGTAAATATTTCATCTCCTCGAGTGGGGATCGAACCGACAAAAAGTCGGTTTTACAGTCACACCTCGTGCCGTTGCGCCTCGACTGGCCTCAATTTGATACTTATATCTATCTGAATTTATTTATTCAGATGTAGTTATAGAAAAAACATTTATTTTGATGATTTAAAATTAGTTTAAATAATGAAAGAAACATTTATTATTATCGATCCACATTTATTTCTTCTTCGTCATGAAAACTCAATTGGTATGATGTTGATACGTTTGAGAAGTATTGCATCTAAAAATAAGTATTTTTCGTCCAACGTCACATATATTTATCTTTTATGAGCGCTCGTCTGGTTCCAAGGCGCCTCCTCGTCTGTCGGTCTATCTCGTAGTATTGAGATCCCGGCTATCACAGCCTCAACTCGTTAAGAGAAAAGACTAGACTGATTGTGTTAGACAGTATTAAGACGAATTACATCGATCACGAGACAATGCTGTGGATGTTATTTTTATTTTATCTTGGTCTCCATTTTATATGTTCGAAAAAGATATTTGTCTACAGTATGTTTGCCGAAATTATTAAAAATATAAAAAAAATAAATCAGCTTCACGCTGTATCCCGCACACAGCAGGGTAAACAGAGGGAACCTAGTGTTAAGATACTCCGTTCCCCACTTTCTGCCGAATTCTGGGGGCATTGCGTGTGGAGTGGCAGAACTCAACGCCGCACTTATCCTCGACACCAGAGCGAAGAAATGGAAATGTACATATAAATATTTCATGTCCTCGAGTGGGGATCGAACCCACAACCAGTTGCTTTTACAGTCACTGTAAAAGCAACTGGTTGTGTTGTTTAAAGTCACAGGCTTCTAAAAAATAAATAGTGGTACATTTTTTAGTATATTTATTTGAATGCATTTGTAGAATCTAATCAGTGCACTACTTCACAATTACAATTATCGTACCACATCAATCAATGTAATCGCGGAACACAGCGAAGATAATGTTCGAGTGGTCACAAAACTGTGAATCGATTACCATAACTTTATGAAGTGGACGAATTTGATTATTTTGTTTGATACCAAGCTTTGCTCTGCTTGAGCTAAGACTGTAGCTCAGGGACACAAGTGTGTAAACGCAACTGGTTGTGGGTTCCACCACCACTGGTTTATATTTCAAATGAAATATTTAATATTTTCGCTTTGGTGTTTAGGCTTGAGTTGAGTTCCACTCGATACGCAATGCCTTCAAAATTCGGTGGAGTTTCTTAATGCTAGGTTCCCTCTGCCCTTTCTATCTCTTCTGGTTCCCTGCTGTGTGCTGGATACAATGTAAAGCTGATTTATTTATATATTTGCTACCACTACAGTTACCAAGTAAGTCAGAACGGCCCAGACTGTGTTAGTCACTCGGCTGAGCCCGTCACGTGGCCCCCGGCATAAACAAAGGGAACGCATTCACCACAAATCACAATACTCCGGCTTAATATTTCCGTTTGTCGTAATACATCATCATAACGCTCCAAAGGTTTATTGTTTCTATGCTATTTTGCCTTTCGCTCGGCCATTGCGTCCAGCTATATTTATTTATGCTTGTCGAAAATTTTAAACCAAGGAACTGTTGAAATCTTTGCAACATTTAAACAACGTTATAATAACATGTTTTAAATCAATTTCATGCTATTATTATAATAGTCACACATTTATATTATTAATAAAAAATGGTAACGTAATACGTTTTTCGTAGTACCAAAATATTAATGGTACGTAAGTAGTTCCCAGTTCTGGCGCAGGGACTGTGGGTTGCTCAATTCCCACTCTATTTTCATTTCTTCGCTCTGGTGTCGAGGTAAAATGCAGCGTTGAGTTCCGCCACCCAACACGCAATGCCTTCAGAATTTGGCGAAAAGTAGGAAGCGGAGTGTCTTCACACTAGGCTCCTTCTGCCTACCCTGCTACATACAGGATACAGCGTGAAGCTTAAAAAAAATATATAGTAGGTATAGAAATTACATCGTGTCATAAAATGATTCACCGTGAAAAACCTATGTTAAATATGATGCGTACGTTTCTTTTGTCAATTCCATTTAATGATTGCGTATTGTTCCAGGTGGACTGTCCATTCATTGTATGTATGACCTACGCATTCCACACGCCGGACAAACTCTGCTTCATACTAGACCTCATGAATGGCGGCGATTTACACTACCATCTGTCTCAGCACGGTGTCTTCAACGAGGCTGAGATGAAATTTTACGCGGCCGAAGTTATATTAGGTATGGTTATTGAATTGTATGTTATTATCTATATATTTAGATAAATGTTAGTAGGTGATTAAAAATATAGTTATTTAACAAAATAGTAATATTGTAAAGGAAGTACAGGTTAATGTGGTATATTCACCACTAGTTTCTTTGTCAAATGTGTATTTTTTATGACCAAGCTTTGTGAGATGAAAAGAAAAATTTATTTATTATTATTATTATTATATGAAACTAAACAATTTAAATACTAATACATGTAGATTGTATGTCACCGTTTTATTACTAAGGAGGACTTTCTGCCCTTTTATTGGTATGCTATATATATATGAAAAAGAAAATTCAATTTAAAGTCACATCAGACCAAGAAAGACCAGATGTTATAGATTATTGTTTTGTGACATTGAAATCAACCCATACGCATTGGCTTTGCCACGTATGAATCAAATATTCGTTAAATAGTATGTAGTATAGACTTAGAGGCCGATTGTGGCGCAGAGGCACAAAGTGTGACTGTAAAATCGACTGGTTGTGGGTTCGATCCCCACTCGAGGAAGTGAAATATTTATATTTTGATTTTCTTCGCTCTAGTGTCAAGACAAAGCGCGGCGTTAAGTTCCGCTACTCAGCACGCAATACCTTAAGAATTCGGCGGAAAGTGGGTAACGGAATGTTTTTACACTAGTTTCTCTATGCCTACCCTGCTGTGTGCAGGATACATCGTGAAGCTGATGCAATATTTATTTTTTTAGTATGTAAAATGCAAATGCAGGGAATTATTTAAAAAGTATTCGGCTTTAATAAATAATTTAATTTGGTCATCAAATTAGAATCGACACAGTTTGCGCTGCATTTTGTTAACTACTGTGTGCTTATTAAAAAAAATATATAAAATGCAATAATTAAAGATCTTTTTAATAACTTTTACCTACCTTATCCCACACTGTTAAGCTTAGAAGTTTTAACTTTTATCTCGCAATCTTCTTTAGTTTTAAAACTTAAATAACGCTGAGTTTTCATCGTGTACGTTTTAGTTCTTACTTCAAAAGTTTGGAAAGAATAGTTCCTACTAAGCTGTTACATCTATTTTAGTTATAGAAGTGTTTATGTATTTCAAATGAATTATAGTTTAATTATTCATAGATCTTGATTAAGTTGAGATTGTCAAGAAATATATACAACAAATCAAATTAGCTTCACGCTGTACACGCTGTGCACGTGACTGTAAAATCGACTGGTTGTGGGTTCGATCCCCACTCGAGGAGATGAAATATTTACTTAAATTTATATTTCCATTTCTTCGCTTTGGTGTCGAGGTTAAGCGCGGCGTTGAGTTCTGCCACTCAACACGCAATGCCTCCAGAATTCGGCAGAAAGTGGGGAACGGAGTGTCTGAACACTAGATTCCCTCTGCCTACCCTGCTGTGTGCGGGATACAGCGTGAAGCTGATTTTATTTTTTATTTCACGCTGTATACCGCACCCAGCAGTATGGGCAGAGGGACTTTAGTGTTAAGACACTCCGGTCCCATATACACAACGATTAACTTTAACGATACTGCCAGTTGTGTTGAGTGCAGTAAAGTAGGTACAAAATTGCAGTAGAGCATACCGAGGCCCCTGCCTAATCGAGCTCCGCCGCGTTTTTAATAGAAGTTAATGAAAAGGCATTTTGTAGAGCACGCGTCCGTAAACTCTTTAATACGTCCGCACAGAGCAATGTAATCCAATATTGCAGCCAGTTCCATTAATATCAATAATCTGGCCTTGCCCCCCTACCTTACTAGTGACAATATTAGATAAAATTTAATTTTAATAATATTTTTGTGTGATTTATCCTTAAATTATTTTTTAATTATGGATATGTTTAAATGATTCGTATTATCATTAACATAAACATAAGTCATTTCCGTAGATAGTACTTAAATATATTTTTTATATTTCTATCGGGATTAACCAGCTCGTTTTTCAAAGTAGTCCTATTATTTCTATGAAGTTAAAATATAATATTATAGAATATTATTACTGAAATCATTTGTTTATTGCAACATCCGCACAAAATGTAGGTACTATTTTGGTCTCTATTACATACAAGCATAATATAGTTATGCGTGTGTGTATTTATGTTTGTTCCATTGTTACGAGGTTGTTGATAGTTGGTATATAAATCTTGTTTTATCACTCGACTTATATTGTAAAGATCTCAAAGTTTGCTATCTAGACATAGATACGTTAGAAAATAATTGTTTATATAATACTAGAGGGCGCGCGCGGCTTCGCCAGTTTATTAGGAGTGAATTCTAAAAAAACCACGAAACACAACAACACGTGTTCAATAAAATATTTTTAACAGTATGAATTAATTTTTTTATAAAAATCGGTGGCAATTTAAAGATTTTTCCATATAAACTTTCAAGCCCTTATTTGAATCCTTTAGGGGGGGAATTCTTAAAAACCATGAAACACGTGTTCAATGAAATATTTTTAAGAGACTGAATTTCAAATTTTATAAAAATCGGTACAGATTAAAAAAAATTTCCATACAAACTTTCAACCACTATTTCATCCCTTTAGGGTTAAAATTTTTCAAATTCCCTTCTTAGTAGATGTCCAGAATATGAAAATAAACATCTGCCCAAATTTCACGTTTCTACCATCAGCGGTTACGGCTCTGCGTGCGTCTTACCTCAGTCAGTCAGCACAAGTCCTTTTTATATATATAGATTATTCAGGTTGTTTCGTCTTTTAAACATTTCATGAAGATGCCTACAAATAACTAAAAACGTCAATTGGTCATAAACATTGACATAAAACAAAATTAATACCTCACATACGTTGGTTCATCATAAAATTATAACTTTAAATTAATTTAAATGTTTACAGCTTCACGCTTTATCCCGCACACAGCAGGGTAGGCAGACGGTACGGTCCGTTCCGCACTTTAAGGCCTTCCATTCCAATATAATAAATAAATTGTTGAGATTGACTGTTACTAGAATTAGATTTCATTTTTATAACCATTTAGATCGTAAAATTCAGTTATTTCACTAATTGCTAAGAAATATTTTCAGAAAAATAATGCATTAGTAAATACTTACAAAGTATTATACTAGTGATGGCAACTAATGTTAAAAATTACTATTGTTATCTGGCTATGATTTTAAAAGTTTTTTAAATATTTTTTTAGGACTGGAACATATGCACAAACGTCATATAGTGTATAGGGATTTGAAGCCAGCTAACATTCTATTAGACGAACACGGCCACGTACGAATATCAGACTTGGGGCTCGCCTGTGACTTTTCTAAGAAGAAGCCTCATGCTAGTGTGTAAGTAACATTATAGATTATATATGACTAGAAATTATTGCACGTGACTTTATCTGCGTTGTAGTATGAAGTGTGAGCCTTAACCATAATATTTCCATTTCTATCTTCCGAAATGTTCACTGTAAAATATAAAACCCCGTTCCCGTTCTGATAGAGATTTCGAGAGATCCTCTAATGTAGGTTCCCTTTTAAATTTAAGTTTTATTTAGTAATTTCCGTATGTACTATAATGAAACACTTTTATTCTTAGCAACTATAATTTAATTATAATCTTTCCCTGTTTATGTTATCCACAATAGTCTCGAAATACGTAACACAATTAAATGATAAAGTAGCTCATAATCCATCCGCTCAGAAACCTTCCGTTTCGATAAAATCTGTTTTATCATTTGCAAATATGTCTTAAAAAAATATTTCTTATATAGATAACTAGGTATCCAAGCGCGGCTTCGCTCGGGTTAACTTATTATTATTATAGCCAAATTGTGTAAAATCTATACATAAATATGTTTTTTACTATGTGTCATTTTAATATGCTTATACATTACTACTGGACTGCAAAGTTCTATATAATGTGGTTGAAACACCCACAAAATTTCACATTTATAATGTTAGTAAGATGTCATACTTTTTACTGTTTTAGTGGTACCCATGGGTACATGGCACCTGAAGTGCTCTCCAAAGGCACCGGATACGACTCCTCAGCCGACTGGTTCAGTTTCGGCTGTATGTTATACAAGTTACTTAAAGGACATTCGCCATTTCGCCAACATAAAACAAAGGACAAACATGAAATAGATCGGATGACTCTCACAATGGTAAGAAGAAAAGATGGCCAGATAATTGACAAATAGCTAATAAGAGCTGAGAAAAATACTGCAAATATCTTAATATTTTTGTTCCAGAATGTAGAACTGCCTGAATCATTTAGTCCAAGCTTGAAAAGTCTACTGGAAGGTCTTTTACAAAGGGATATAAATAAACGTTTGGGGTGTAAGGGACGAGGGTAAGATTTCTTTTTTTTGAATTTTTTTTAAGTATTGTACTATGTTAAATAAATTCTTTAAAAAAAACGTTATAACAATTAGCGGGAACGTAGAGCGATTTTTTAAATATTTTTTTGCTTTGTAAAAAGTATTTTTCTTTTCTAAGTGTGGTAAAATATTGTACTATGTTGTTTCGTTTTGTGTACAAACACGCAGATGTATAATTGACTCGGTACACAATTTACAACAGGAAAATTGTAATATATAATACCTTTGGAAACAAAACATGTGTGCTTTCAGTGGTTAAAGTATTTATAAATTTATTTCCAGCTCCATACTTTTTCCGCATAGAGAGAAACCTGGAATTACGGTACACGGTTCATCACTTTCCATACAATTTTTAATTTTCGAGACATTGCGTGTAGAGTGGCGGAAGTTGATATCATTCCTCCTGAGCGGGAATCGAACCCACAACACTTTGCGACGGTGGCCTGATTAATAAATGATATTTCCTTAATATAAAATATTGGTACCAGAGCCGACGAAGTAAAGGAGCACGTGTTCTTCGCGGGCATCGACTGGCAGCAAGTGTACCACCAGAAGTACACCCCGCCGCTCATACCGCCGCGCGGGGAGGTCAACGCGGCAGATGCTTTCGATATTGGTAGCTTTGATGAGGAAGACACAAAGGGTATTAAGGTTTGTATTTTGTTTTTATTTATGCAATGTAATTTTTAATACAGCATATATTAAAATATGTTCTGGAGATCTTCGTCGAATAGTGGGAAAGCGCTATATTGTAAACACGGTGCTCGTGAGTTTGATTCTTATTCACATAAATAAAGACAGAATGAGAGCTTCGTCCCTTAACAGACAATGTATCGATAACGGTCGAAAAGTTGTGACAAAAATGTTTTGACACTAGGTTCTCCCTATCTATCTTACTATATGTATGTATATGTGGAATAAAGACTGAAGCTGAAAAAAATACAATATAACAAAATGGGCTTGTACAAACTTTTTGTTCTTTTGATATTTATTTATATACTTCTTGTTAACGCTATAAATTATTCTACGTACAAAGCTGTCGCATCAAATTAATTAAAATGATATAAAGATTAAAAGCTAAGAGGCCAGTCGTGGCGCAGTGGCAAGTGTGACTGTAAAACCGATTGGTTGTGGGTTCGTTCGCACTCGAGGAGATTAAATATTTACTTAAATTTATATTTTCATTTCTTCGCTCTCGTATCGAGGCAAAGCGCGGTTTTGAGTACTGCCACTCAACACGCAATGCCTCCAGAATTCGGAAGAAAATGGGGATCGGAGCGTCTCAACACTAGGTTCCCTCTGCCTACCCTGCTGTATGCGAGATATAGCGTGAAGCTAATTTAATTTTTAATTAAAGCTATTTGTTAGTATACTTTTAAATTGTGTAAATAATTTATTATAATAATAATTTCATGTATATCTTCACAGTTGACTGAAACAGATCAAGCCCAGTACAAAGATTTCCCACTTGTGATCTCTGAGCGCTGGCAGTCTGAAGTGGCGGAGACAGTGTTTGAGACGATCAACCAGGAGGCCGACAAGATGGAGCACAAGAAGAAAGCCAAGCAGAAACAAAAGTTTGATGCTGACGAAAAAGGTATATACTATATAGTATTTGATAATAATAATAGATAATGACAAAAACTTTTTAAATTATAAACTTTTAAATTATCGTCATGTTATAAACTTTACTTATTATTACAATACGAAATACGACTTGTTTTTAATTTTTTATTCATTATATTTAGTTATCTTATACTATGCTATATTAGTGAAATTATACGATTTGATAATTGTGCTATCATTAATAGTACATAGTAATTCAAAATATTTTTTAAGTAAATTATTTTATGAATTTTAATAAAACATGTTACATCTCGAAACAAAACTTTCATTATATTTGTCAAAATTAATGGTACAGCATCAGAGTCCAAACAATGAATGAATTATTTTCGAGTCTTCCTTTTTGTAAAAACTTAGTTTCCGTGTCATAAAACGCAATGTCTCGATCAAATTGTTCAGTGTCTTATCACTAAGTCTGCAATGTCTTAGCTACTTCTGCATACAATAAGGGAAGGATCTGGTGACGAAGTCATTTGGCGGAAAGTGGCGAGTGGAGTGTCTTAACATTACGCTCGCTCTGTTTACCTTCTAGTGTGCGAGATACAGTGTGAAACTGAAAAAATATACGATTATTCTTTACAGAATCAGACTGCATACTGCACGGCTACATAAAGAAGCTCGGTGGGCCATTTGCCAGCGCTTGGCAAACACGTTATGCCAAACTCTATCCTAATCGTCTGGAACTCCACTTGGAGAACAGTGCCAAGCCTGAAATGATACTTTTAGACACAGTAGAGGAGGTGTCATCCGATCTGGTGTCGGTGAAAGGCGAGCAGTGTATCGTGCTGCGGACCAGAAATGATACTAAGATAGTGCTTACTAATACCGTAAGTTATTTTTTAATGTTTTTTTTATGAAAATTGTATCTTTTTTTACAAATAAAAATTTGGTCATGACATCTGAGGACAATGACAATAAATAATAAAATAATAATATAATCAATATAGATGTTAAACCCAAAATGGTTGAGAGATGACAACCCAAAGGTGCAGATAAGGGAATGAAATGAAACAAATAAAAATAGAGAATCACTTTTTTGCTCGATACAAGCTTTATTACCACTTCATTTTGTAATAAAAACTTATTTTTATAAAGATTTTGAATGCTATACATTATAAAAAGCAATCCGCTTACAGGATGAAATCGGCCTCAAAGAGTGGGCGCTCTCGCTGCGCTCTGCCCACAAGTGCTCGCAGGAGCTGCTGGCGTCCATGGCCAAGAAGGCGGGCAAGATCTACGGCACGGACGGCGCCAAGGAGTCGCTGGCGCTGGGCCGCCCGCCGCCCGCCGCCTCGCCCGCGCCGCGCGCGCCCAACGGCAACTAGCACGAGCTCGCGCCCCACAAGGGCGCGAAGATGTTCCGCCGCTCCAAGAGCGCCGCGCAGCTCATCAAGTAGGCCCCCGCCGCCGCCGTCTCGTCTACACACATATACTATACATACGAGTACGTCTCTCACGTTGTGGAGTAAGAATTACATTTCAGGAAATGTATGAAAAATTTAATGTTGCGAGACTCGAACTCGCGCAGCCTGATGGATATTGACCAAGTTAACAATAGTTGACTTGGACGATTTCTAAGAGGAGTGGATAAGATTTTGACATTAAGTTTTTGTAGGTTTCCATAAAATGTTATTCTATACATCCTATATTATGACAGACATAGTGTGACAACAATCGATTTTGTAATCGATGGATATTGTTGTGCGCATATTTTAAAATGTCTAATAAGAAAATCAGATGTATATGTAGTTAGTTATATGTGTGTAGCGGACCACGTAGCCAGTGTGTGTCGAGATGCGCTCGGAATTTAACTTTAGCGCACGTGCAGTGTTCGATGTTCGGTGGTGTCACGTGTGCGGAACTGTTGGTGTGTGATGTGCCCGTTAGAGTAGTAGATCACCCGCGGTGGATTCACCTTCCGGCATTCTGATTGGATAGATTAATGCTAGTAGGAGCGAGCGTGGCGCCGGCGCTCGCGCTCCATAGTAAAAACTATAGCGACTATTAGGACTGCCAATTATTACTAAATAAATGCTGTTCGCATTTTTTTATTGTTGTACGAATTACTGTGTAGGAGCGATCGGTGAAATGGAAAAAAAAAATCCTCTACAGCGGACTTTGATGTGAACTTTTGTAATTGTTTGCACGGATTAAATTTTGTAATTATTAATGTAACATTCTGAATGTCGTATTTATTAACTATGTAATGTAAAAATAATGAGTAACGTATAAAAATCTAGTAGTATAGCGATTGTCTATATGTCTGTGTTTGTGCAATAGATAAAAAAAAATACTAAAAACGCAAATTGACTAATTGTCATTGGTTAATAATAAAAAATTAGTGTCTCGATATTTCTATTCGGAAATGTATGATTATAGATGCTTGAAATTAATCAACTTATATTGTAATTAGAGAATCTAGCACTTCAGTTACATCTGTCTATTGCACAATATATATTGTAATATAATGTTTATTTGTATCTGATGCTCTCTCGCTTGATTTCTTTTATAAATTTTCTGTAGATGAATCAAATAACACAGATTTTTTTTCGATGTGATGTACTTAAGTCCATTTCATACTGTTGCATATTAAAATTGTTATTTACTCAAATAGTGGCAAGTGTATGTAGAACTATGTATACTATAACTTACTTCTTTACATATGATATAGAGGCAATACTTTTCTAACTACCATAGGCGAGGTTACGATAATTGCGATTGAAATAATTAGAGAGAATTTTGATGATATTCATATTCTATGAATTTTATTACATGTTCACATTGTTAATGGTGGCTTTTACAGTGACATTTGTATGTTTTATATTTATAACAATGCAATTTACGTTATAACAAAGTTTACGTCTGATACAGATTTAATTGTTTTTTGTTTGTCTCCTATAAAATTATTCATCAAATCATAATTTTAAAGTGAATTAAGGATTATCAAGAGATCTGGAGAACATTAGAAGTAAATTTAAATTTAATAGGTCTAATTGTAAAAGTGATTTTAAAACTATAAATTTGTAGGTTATATAGATCAATTAAATTTAATACATTTATTTCTTAATTAATCCAGAACCGGTGTGGCTTGTATTTAAATGATGATTTTATAATTACTTAGGCAATAAAAAAACTAGCATTTCTCATATGTGTGCGTTATCAGGAAGTGTGCGGACACCTCAGTATGTTAACATACAGAGGTGACAGGGTGCGATATTTCTTTCAACTAATAATAATAAATAATTATATGTAATATTAAATATAAAATGATGCAATAAATTTTTAATTGTACATACTATATCGTTAACGGCGTAATATAAGGAAACTTAAATCCTATTAGATAATAAAGTAGAAATATTGAAATGCCATTGGATATTTCGTTCTGCCTATATACTTAGAACAGTTTCTCTTATAGTAATGTTTGTATCATCCATATAAGATATTCATTAAAAAGCAAATTATTGCTTTTAGGTGTTTATATATAAGATTATATTTAATATTCGTAACACTTAATAGATCTTCCGTTGTTGTAGTCTCTTCTTGTTCCGTATTTCATAAATATTTTTTTTATATAATTATGTGCTTTTGAAGAATTTTTAACATTGCTTATGAATTTTGTAGATTTTATGGAGCTTATTTTCATTCATTTATTTATTTTCTATTGCCATTCAAACATTTAAGTTTGTATATTGTTGTCTTATAAAGTATATATTTATATTTAACAAAGCCAATTGTAATTCATTATAGGCGATAATATTTTAAATACTAACTTTTTCGTAAAGCAAATATTACTCGTTACGGTTTACAATCACCTAAATATGTTAATTTATAATAATTAGTTAGAAATGTATAAATATATATGTATAGGCATATTTATTCTACGTTGTAAGATTTTATTTTTATATATTATTTTAAATATCTTGTCATTTTATGTAATAAATATAAATAGTATATGAATTAGATGCTAGTCAATTGAATTTACATTGATGGATGATTGTGGGAATTATTAAAAAAATAAAAAAAATATTTACAGCTTGAACAGTATTATAGGTTAGGTTGTTTGATGAAATCATTCTGTCTTATGTGATAAATGTGTTTAAAATTGCATAAATTTACGTAGGAGGCTTTATTTATTTGACTTTTCAACGTTTTAGTTGCTTCTACTTATTTATATGTAGTTTCGTAGCATATGGAAGGTTTAGCTGTTTTAGTGTGGAAGCAACTATGAAATTTTCAATAAAGGCCAAGCATTCATAAACACTTAACAAGCCGTAAGTGGAGTTTGAAATTCTCAACATTCCGATATGCCAAATTAGTATTAAATAATGGAAAGTGCATTTAAAGTTATTTTTTTGTCTCTGACACACTTTGCAAAATCCTAATAAAATTGGTGCATACTTAACTGGCATAGAACAATATACAGCTAGATCTGTATCAGACATTGAGTTATCGTACATACCTCTTTTAGAAAATATTTTTATTGTGAACCTACATTATGTGTAGTAAATTGTTTATTTAATCATAACGCTTTTTATTACGTTAACCTGTTTTTGTTTATATTTACTTAATATGTAACCTCCAACCAATAATCACATAAAGAAAAAATGCTGTCATATTATTATAGATTGTTAATATGGTCGGATTCATCATAAAAATAAATTTAATATATTTTTTGTATCTTCATATATATAGCAGAGTAGGCATAAATGAATGGGGCACATAGTCCTATGCAGTATGAATAATTAGGAGGCTCCTTACACTGGCCTGCGTTAGGTTTAGAACCCTTATTCCGTTAATGGTGACTGCATTTATATTATATTTTAGACATATTAGTTAAGTAATGATTTAAGTCCAAATTACATGGTCAGGTTGCATTTTGTTTGAAATATAAAAAAAATAGATAAGTATTTAGTAATAATGAAGACTCATATCACATATGGACTTTTAAAATAAGTATGTTCTGTGCTTGTATTGGGTAGTATACGGTATAAAAAAAAACAAATATAGGCATATTGTAACATAATCTGTCTGACATATTATTTGGGAATGGCAAGTTTAAAAACTGTCAATATTTATAAATAACAAAGTTACGAAAATTTGAAAATATAATATCAAAATGAGAATAAATTTCTTGCATATTATAATAATCAACATTAACAATTGAATTTCCTTTGTATAAACGAATTTTGTAAAAATATACTTAAAAATGTCCGCAATTTTATATTATTCTTTATTGCTTGTGTGTATATCTTTGGGAAGTTGTTACAAGAAAATTACTGATGTCGACATGAAGCGTAATTATGGGACCGGACTCGGGCTGATATTGGTCTGCTTGACTTGTGGTCATTACGTTCTACACTCGGCTCTTATGGTTTGGGGAAATATCATTATAATTAAATGTTGCGATCGTCGGTTAGTCCTTAGATAGTTTCTTTTCTAAATAATTTATTGTAATGAATTAAAAAAAAAATTATAACATAGCCATAACAACTGGTTCATAGAAAATATACTAGCGTGCTAAGAATCGTCTGATTTTATTGTCGGGCGATGGTTGCAGGTTCAATTCAATTTTTATTTCGCTGTTTTGCTTTTTGGATTGAAAAATAATCCCTTTATACAAATAAAAGAAGTGAGAATCGGCTTTGTACAAACTGATACAACATACTTTATTTAGGGGGAAAAATATATAAAGTAATTATATAATTATCAAACGTGGCGTAGGGGCACAAAGTGTGACTGTAAACTGGTTGTGGGTTCGATCTCCACTCGAGGAAAGGAAATTTTATTTAAAATGTATATCTTCATTCTTGTTGACGCAAAGGGCGGCGTTGAGTTCCGCCACTCGACACGAACGGACGGGAAACGAAGTGTCTTAACACTAGGTTCGATCTGCCTACCCTGCCGTGTGCGGGATACAGTGTGAAGCTGATTATTTTTTGATCTTATTACAGATATTCACATCAAATAAGCTTAGCATATACTTGGATGTACTTGCTATATCTACATTTTCATATAAATGATATTTATATTATTTGGCTATATCAAACGTTAGCTCTTAAATTAGTGGGCTTGGCCTTTGAAATAAATGGTTCTCAATTCAAGGTCGCAATAGATACGAAAAGAGTTAGCCTATCAAAAATGAATATAGGAGATACTGAAAATAATACTCCAGAACCCAGTGCAGCTGATATCATTGCATACTCTTTTTATTTTATTGGACTTCATAGAGGTACACAAACTATGTTTAAGTAAATAATATTAAAATATGATAAGCGGTCAGTCCTAGGGCACAAAGTGTGACTGTAAACGGGACAGGTAGGGGTTCGATTCCCACTCGAGTAAATGAAATATTTCCATTTTCTTCGCTCTAGTGTCGAAGCAAAAGCTCGGCGTTGAATTCCGCCACTCAACCTCCAGATACTTCTAGAATTCGGCTGAAAATGGGAACGGAGTGTCTTTACACTAGATTTCCTTTGCCTACCCTACGGTGTGCGGAATACAGCGTGACGCTTAAAAATATTTTAATAGTCAGAATACATGTATTATCTATTTTTAGGACCCTATTACAGATGGAAAACCTTTCATGACCATTTCTATGCACCTTTCAGTGCTCTAGGCGATTGTAGAATAATAACAGAGCAAAAACTTAAGAAAGCCGCTCTGTGTGGTTTAGGATATTGGATATTATTTAAAAAGTATTCACCCGAGGTAAATATTCTTTATAGATGATTTAAAACCAGTACCACATTATAGTGCCTTAAAGAGACTATAGAAACCTTTATTACGAAAGACTGAAAAGCGTGTTCTAAATTGCAACTTCATTTAAATACCATGAGGCTTCGTGGCGCAGAGGCAGAAGCGTGTGACTGTTACGCGGCGGTTGGTGGTTCGATCCCCACTCGGAAGAATGTATTATTATTTATTAATATTTTTATTTTTTCGCTTTGGTACCAAGGCAAAAGCGCAGCACCGAGTTTCGCAAGCAATACATAAGTTATTCAACAAGCAATACATTGAAAGTTCGGCGGAAAGTGGGGAACGGAAAGTACTATCTCTAGGTTCCCTCTGTCCACCTGCTGCTGTTTACATACAGTGCGAAGCTGAAAAAAATACCACTGAAAATTATCTTATGAAAAGCAATTAAAAATAAAAAGAACTTATTTCCTCATCTCTATATTTAAGTTATATAATGAAGATATCTTTTACGACACCTATGGAGCTGATTTTCGTTACTTGTACAACATACCACAACTGGCCATGTACTTCCTTTATTACCAAGCTGTAATGATGTTATGCACAAGTGTGTTCACGGAGACTGGTTTCGGCGTATATCCAGCTCAATGCCAGCCTATACCAGGATATGGACCGACTTCTCGGTTAAGCTTCTTAACTTTAGCGTACGTGTCTACATTTATGTTTTTTAATATTTTAAAGTATTATTCCACACTTAGGAAATTTAAAATTATAAGTAGTATTCTCTCTTGCCAGACGATATAAGAATTATTTCTTAGTAATTATTTTTAGGTAGTGAAAATTTGTAAGAATCTCCCTACAGAGATGCTAACAACATAAATAAGTTGTAACAAGCGTATAAAAATTTCGACTTTCGATTTCAAGGAGGCGCGGGTTCAAGTTCGAGTTCGAGCATTCAAAATTTTTATACGTTTTCTAAATAAGTACATTTATGTTGGTTTAACTTTATTAGTTACCGCGGATAGTGGAGAACGGAAATATCTTAAAGGGAATGGAGTGTCTTGGCACTAAGCTGCCTCCTATAGCCATTAATACTGAAGTAAAAAGTGTTTAACACTCCTATTGAAAAATATTTTATACATACATACATTTATGAATAAGGAATGGCGTTAAGCTTACAAATTGAAATTTACACCTTGCCTTAACTTTGACACCTATTTGTAGCTTTAAAAAATATATAACTTTATTTCTTTTGTGATGTAATTAGGGCTTCTTCTCCTGACGTAGCAATGGAGGAAGAGTACAACTTTTCAATGCTCAAGTGTTTTAATAATGAAGGTTTACTAATAGGGCCTAAGATGAAGGACACTATGCAAAGTTGGGATATGCCAACACGGTTCTGGTTCTGGGCCTATGTGCATAAAACTTTTTTGAAAGCGAATAGAGAAGTAAGGTGGATATTGTTTTTTCGTTTTTTTTATCTATTTTTATCTGTATTGGTGCGAATTTAATTTAATTTGAAAAAAAAATGAAAACAATCTATATTTAAAGTAATATTATTTCGAGAGGCCGTCGTAGGTCGTGGGAGCCATTTCCACTCAGATGAATAAAATTTTTAATATTTCCACACCACTCAACACAAAATGCCTCAAGAATTCGGTGGAAAATCGAAAACGGAAGTATGTTAAAGGGAACACTAGTTGCTCACTCTGCCTACCCTGCTATGTGCAGGATACATCATGAAGTTTAAAAAAAACGATACACTGTCCACTTTTATTTTTACACAATCCAGGAACCCATTAAATTATAAACATAAAATTTTATACAAGTCGATCTATCCTTTTAAGAGGATTAGAGTAACAAACACACGTACAAAGAATTATGTACATATTAAGTCTTGTTTACTACTCTCTTTTGCAGAAGTGCGTTTTCTTTATTGGCTTGGACAATATGGTCGGGACCAAGTCTACCTCAATTTATTATAGCTGTCACTTTGTGGGTGTACGTGCATCTAGAAGCAGAATACACTGTCCTTTACGATACTACAGGCCCAGTTAGTATAAGCCTATTTCTGTTATAGCTTTAAGGTAATCTTCCAGCCAGTTAAAACAAAATTGGAATAAGATAAATCAATTTTTAAATAAATATTTGAAATGTTAATCAAATATACCGCCAACTTAAAAAATACTTTTGAAGGTAACATTAATAATGTAAATAAACGAATATCGAGGCCATTGCGGCGCAGTGGCACAGCATCTAACAGTAAACGCGATAGCTGCTGGTTCTATAGCCACTCGCGGAACGAACTCAAAGCAATCTTGACACTAGGTTCTCTCTGCCTTTCTTGCTATACGCGGGACAAGGTGCCAAGTTGAAAAAATATTTCAGATTATTTTACTTTTTAGATGAAACTGCCGTGGGACATAGGATTCTCAATAATGCGACTATTTTGTCTACTTTATTTAACCCCATGTTTTGTTGTTAAAAACACAGAAGTTGTGCTCAAATATTATAATTCAATCTTCTGGGTGTTCCATATAATACTTCTCTTGTTAATGGCGTTTTCTGTGATACTTTATAAATTTAGGAGAATACATGAGTAGTTCAATGAAATATATTAGGAAATAAAATCGTTATTTCATAATTAATTGTGTTTTCTTTATATTGATTTATATTGGCACAGTACATATGCAACTTAGTATAGTTTCTATATGTAGATATTTTATTTATTTTAAAGGGATATCATACAATATTAATACTGCCATAATTGAATCATCACTTGATTCAATTTGAATGATTAAATTAAACAAGATATTTCAGCATTATATAAATAATTTATTTCGGATATACTAACATTGAGAAAAATAATTTCATTAAAAATAATAACAAACATGCAACTTTCACAAACCTTGTTTAATGGAAGACTTGAGTTTGGTCTTTTATAGCTTAGCACTAATAAAATTATTTATAATATGAATTGGTAGTTTTCAAATGTCGATAATTTAAACAATAAATCATTTTATTTTTAAAAAATAAAACAAAAACCTGTTTTATTATTATTACATCTTTAAGAACATTTTAATAAACGCTATACTCTTATTCGATATCTTCGATTAACGACTAATTATCACATCAAGGTTTTTTTGTTTAAGACAAATTTAATTGTTTTTTTAATTACTAAATACAAATTGAAGTAAAATTTCTTTACGCAAGTTTGACTCGGGCAGTAAGCTAGTAATGCGTGATGTGAGCTTTAAAAAAAGAAAGAAGACAGAAAGAGAACGAGTCACGTTTCGTATGTTACTTTAGGAGCAAGAGCACACTTTACTTTTAAGTTTTACTCTCTCATAGTCAGTTACGTTTCGCAGCAAAAAAGATATCAAATATAGATGCCTCTAAAGATTTTTTACTTCAGTCGTGTGCACACTCGTTTTATTTTCATATATTTTTTTGATATGTTTTTAACTTATATATGATTTAAATTATCCTAATGGAAAATGCTTTTAAGTTTCTACATCTACATTACAGCCTTTTCTAAATACAACATTTAATAGTTTAGCATTATTATTATTTATTAAAATTAATCTTTAAAAAATAATTTATTGCAAAGCGTTATTGTCTTATAATCCCAAGTTTTTTTTATTATTTTTATTATGGGCAATTTCTTTGAGCCACTTTGCGGTCGCAGACCGTATGGTAGTTGAAGTTGTTATGAAGTTACGAACAATACATAAAATAAATAATTAGATAGTCAATTAAATTAACCTTATAGTAAAAACGATTCAATTTAAATAATGCAAAGTAAAAACCCTAAAATATACTTTCGGATGATTAGCATATATAGGTAACTTTAACAGATAATTTAATTTCTATACATTTTAAAATTCATTTATTTTTCGTCTTAATGCTTTATCTCGCTTATAGCAGGGCAGACAGGGATAACTTTCCACCCAAATTCGAGATGTTGTTTGTTAAATGGTGAAACTCAACACAGCAAAACTCAAGGTTATCCCAAATAATAATAATACATTTTAATTAGGCCATTTGTACATATATAACAATTTATATTATAGATCATTTATCAACAAAAAATATAAATATATAACATGATTGATTTTAAATCAACCTTAATATATCAACTTTCATAAAACATGAAATTCATAACAATAGTACTTGTAATAATAATTAAATATGTTTTATATTAATGTATTATACTATACTACGAACTTCTTAAACTATGCCTTTTTTGTTCTTTATTTTGTAATCATTTTTTTATTGTAATTAGGAACTTAAATATAATTAAAAACTTATTTTATAAAACTAAAATATGTTTAACGAATTTTTATACTCTCTATGGTAATGGTAGGATCCTCTATAGTTGTTTTATTCTGTATGAGTCGCAACTCTAAAAGCGCACAAGGAATTATTCCATCAGCTTGTATATCTGTAAAATAAAAAAAACTTAACATATTTGATTTCACAATAAAATATTCATATCTAAATAATTAAAACTTAATTTTACTGTGGAATTTCATACAATGAATTTTAATAATTACATATGTCATTAATTAAAATAAAAATACAGTACAGTCGGCAAGTTGTGGCCGCCTCGAATGTAGATTTGATTTTCGTTTTGTTTTATTACTTTTTTTTGCGCTCGTTTTCCCGAGTAGCAAGATAGATAGAGGACTAGGTTAGTGTTAAAACATTGTTTTATCCTTGCCCCTTGAATTTGAGATAAGGCAATACAAGCCGCGTCTTGTATTAACAGAGCGGAGATATTAAAATAATTAATTATCATAAGTGGGAATTGAATACACAACCATCGCGTTCAAAATAAGACTCTGCCCCATGCGCAACAAGAAAGTATAAAAATTAGAAATGTAAAGAAGAGATTTATAATTATTTCATATTTACCTCTAGCTTTGTAATATGTATCTTTAACTATATACTGAAGGGTAGCAACGGTTTTTTCTAATGTAATTTTTAGATCTTTATTGCTTTTATGAGTCCAAGCCAGGAACAAAGCGGCAAAAAGATCACCTGTACCCGTAAATGATGCATTTAATTTTGGTATCTCAATTTGATAGCACGAATCTGTAAAAAAATAAAAAAATCTATGTTTAAGTGTTTTGAAAAATTTCTGACATATTCTACACTATTTCTTTAACGTCGTATTTATATTACATAACGGCCAAGTGCGAGTCGAACTTCCCTACCGAGGGTTCCGTAACAATTTGCAGATTTAGGCCACGAGTGAGCACAACTTAAAACACTTGACAAACTTAATTTGCGTGTATATGCCCTCACTTTGCATGAAATTAACTACAATTATAAGTCTGTAACCTATATTTTTTATTTTTATTCTTTATTTAAGTTCTCACTTGTTGCTAAATTTCAATAATTGTAGGTCTACGGGAAATATCTTATAGGTTTTGATTAAGCCGCGAATAAACTTGAGAAAATGAAGTTTGCAGTTAGTATATCATTTTGTATGAAATGAAATAGAATAATACTTATAAATTTTCACTTTTTGGATTTTTTCTTTACTTGTATTTATTACGCGGCAAAGTTCATACAAAATTCTGTAAAAACGATGCATAAATGTTCAAACGTTTGGATTGTGTGGACTTAAAAGCTTGATTAGTGTTCCAAGATCTGAATATTTGATATTAATCTCAACTTGATATTAGTCTTGTTACGGAATCCTTAAAAGGCGATAAGAACGTGTATAATAACAACCGCCACGATTATTAATACAAACACAAAATTTACTATCTTCAAATAAAGTAACGACTTATCATACTTGACGTAATGGTTCCAATAGTTACAAAGCAAAATAATATCGTATTAATCTTGTATTACTGCGATAATAATAAATGGCCTTACTCGACTACTGAGGCGAGGCCACACAGAGACCAAGTCATTACGGCATTATATTTTAGTTTTTATTTTCGTTAAGATAAAACTAAAGATAGAAAAAATATATACAATTTTATTGTTGCTAAATTAGTTAAAATACCAAATTGCGACGCAATTTTTTGAATTTAAACAGCTTCATATTGAAGACAATAAAAGTATTAAGATGTAGGCTTGATATAAGCCAGCGATTTCGCTATCTAGGAATCCGTCCAAGCGATCTAACCAACTTTACTAAGCCTCAATGTTTTTAATAATAAGTTTTTAATGAGTGTCAGTAACATTGTAGAATAAGATTTTCCTGAAGCTATTAGTTGTAGTGGTAATCGACAAAATCCTAAATTATAATATAAAACAAAATGTTTTTAACAAATAAGTAGGTACTTATAATAAAATAAATATTCAAGTACAAATTTAAGATAAAAAAAGCGTGTCTTAATTAGACTGTGACAAACATCTCTACACTCAATAAGCAAAAAATCCTCTCTATTATTATGCTAATAGGCGTAACAAGGCAAAATACAACGAAAAATTAAACAAAAATAGGTATATTCACCTTTATTGCTCGCAATGGCAAGCATATTTCTCTTATCACCCAATTCAGTGCTTGATAGTACTACTGTTTTAACACCTTTAAGATGTAAGGCGTCTATCACTTCAAGGGCACCATTTAAATCATTCATTTTCAAGCCAGTTATTAGTTCCGCTTCGAACTGATTAGGAGTCAAAATGTCGGCCAAAGGGATGACTATGTCTCTATATACTGGCAAAATGTCCTCTGGCACATACATTTTACCATTATCTCCCATAACTGGATCACAAACTGGAATGATAAATATTTCATTAATTTTAGTAATATTTCGATTTAAAATCTGCTTATTTTAGAGTAATGTAATTGTATATACTTATAAAGAAATCTAAAATATAGATGGAATACTAAATAAATACCATGTTATCGATTTTCAACTTTTAACTTTAATCTTGGACTCTTATTATCTCTGTTTTCAACACAAATTTGCGTGGTAAATTACGGAACTCAGCATGAAGCTTATATTTAGTGAAATGTGAAATCACATACTAAATGTGAAATGTTAAATAGGTATGTATATTGTTTTGAATGTATAGTTTTTCTACAAGATTTTTAAACTCTTTGGAGAGGCTAATTGCATAGTATATTTAAATATTCAGTACTATATATAATTGCAAAACTTTGTTTCAAACACTCTCCAGTAGTTCATGGTCAAAGGTAGATTACTGCAGTGTTGAAAATGTTGGTTCCATATAATACTTAAATATATGTGATAAATCTATTTGAAGAGTTTCATTTAAAATATGTAGAAATTTCGACTTTAATCAAGGATTATAATTACAGTACAGAAACTCATATTATCAATAGTTGTAATAAAACAAAACTATTGACAATATGAGGCCAGTGCACAGGGGCACAAAGTGTGACTGTAAAATTGACTGGTTGTGGGTTCAATATCCACTCAAGGAAGTGAAATATTTATTTACATTTATATTTTCATTTCTTTGCTCTGGTGAGTTCTGCCACTCAATACACAATGCCTCCAAAAGTTGGTGGAAAGTGGGGAATGGAGTGTCTTAACACTCTGCCTACCCTGCTGTGTGCGGGATACACTGTGAAGCTGTTTTATGTTTTTTATTGACAATATGAATTTATTAAGAGTTCTTTTTAACATGGTTATGGAGTTTCATAATAGATTAGATATGAAATATAAGGAAAACTTTATAGTAGTTAGATTGTATCAGTCAGTATACATATGATAAACATGTATTTAAATATCAATTTAATTTCAAACCTGTTACTATAGAATTAATTGATAAGGTTATTTACAATTTTAACGAAACTAGAACAAATAGAAATGCATGTATTTACATGAAGCCATAAATATGATAAGTAAAGCTTTATTATAACTCAGCAAAGGCCATTGTGGTGCAGTAGTACAGCATCTGACTCTAAGTGTATCACACTAGTGAATTCTTTTCCCACTCAGGGAATGAATTATCTCCATTTCTTTACTGTGGTTACAATACAAAGCACAGCATTGAGAATTGCCACTCAATGCCTAATGTCTTGAAAATTGGGCAATAATTGGATAATGGAGTATTTTAACACTAGGTTTCCTCTGCCTACCCTTCAAAAAAAAAAAAAAAAAAATAGAAGTTTGCTTTAAATACATTTAACACTCTTTGTTTCTATGGCACACAGAGAACACTTTATTAAACTAATCTATGTAAAACCTAAATAAAAAACTCACCATATATTAAATTAGGATTTTTTTCCCTCAGCTTTTGGATAATCTCAGCTATTTGTTTTAAAGAATCAGGTGATCTTGAATAACCAGTTAAAAAGTGAGTATAGTAGTCAACATTGTTTAGTATTAAGCCATCAACTATCTCAGCCATATCTTCATTTTTAAGAACTGTCCCTTTTATATGTTTATAGCCAGTGTGAGTTGAAAACTGAACAGTGTTGATAGCATCAACTTCAAATCCTAAAATCTGAATAAAAAAGTACTTATTTTTTATCTGAGGCCATAGTGGCTATGTATTTTTGAAATTTCTGTTGCTTACATGGAAAGTAGACTAAGTGCACTATTCAGTTCTACCACTAAACATGCAATGCGTATTTTAACATAGGAACACAGTCATAAAACAAAAGTATTGATAATATGAGCTTATAAAAAATTTAGTGCGTTAATACTTATTAAAATAAAAGTATTTACTAATAAAATTTACGAAATAAAAAAATCTAAATCTTACTTGTAGAGGAAACACCGCACTCTTATTGCCCACATATCCATGGACAACATGACTTTGAATTGAAAGCACTTTTGGTGTGGAATCTGTCGACATTTTTAGGAAATATATATTTATTTTTTTTCAATTCTGGAGCCAAAACACAACCTTACTAAACTAAATACAACTGCTTTGTGAATAAAGCGAGTACATGCGATAAATCTCAATATTACTTATGTCACAGATTATTAGCTTGTCAGTTTGATAATGCTACGACTATATTGTGCTATAAATTATAAAATAAATTGTTTAAGTATTATGAAATAAACGTAGGTAATTAGCACTTTATTAGTTTACTTATTCAAAACTGACACAAGTCATGTGTCATGTCAATGTCAATTGAAAATGAGACTTGTCTCTAGCCAGAAAAGTTATTAAAGAACCAAACCAAACCAAGCAGAAAAAGTTAAGTAAAAAAAAATCAAACATCGGGTGGGCACCAAACTGGGCATCATCCCTTCCTACTCCCATGTATTTAATTGATATATTTAAAAGCATATACCTAGCACTTATTTAAAATATCTAAAATTTTTGTACTTAATATAGTCATGGGTGTAGGAGGGGGGATGTGGAGCCCCCGGGACCAGGGGTGGTCTGTATGGTGGTTTTCGTGGCAAATTTAAGAATTTGTATATAATATAAATACACATTTGTTATTTATATCAGGGTGTTTTATATTTGTAAGGATTAGCATGAAAGTCAATTATAAAAAAATGTTTATTTATTTACATATTTTTTAAATTATATTTTAATCTTTAGTATACTAAAGACAATAAAAATATGTGTCTGAATATTAAATATTTTTTCTGATCATTAATTATTTTTATAATTTTTGTCTATTTGTACATATTCATAACTACTGGATGGACTTAAATTAAATCTTCTTTATTCAAAAGCTTTTTAATTATTTTAATCATGCCTAAGCAGGATATAGGCTATAATTGACTTTGAAAACTGACATACCTGTTGTAAAATTTTAATAGTTCAACTAGGCAACAAATTTTTAAAACTATTCAAATGTATGAAATAATGACATGCCTCCCTAATATAAGTTGTTTTAGTTGTAGATATTAGGTGAATGTGGCACAGTGAGACATAGTTTAATTGTCATTACGATAGTTGACTTAAATCTCCAAACAGGATCATAATTATATAAAAAAAAGAAGTTGTCGTGGCCCAGGGGTGTGACTGTAACGCGACGGTTGTGAGTTCGATCCCCACTCGAGGAAATCAAATATTTATTTAAATTTATATTTCTTCGCTCTGGTGTCGAGGCAAGGAGCGGAGTTGAGTTCCGCCTATCTATACACAATGCCTCCAAAATTCGGCAGAGTATAGGGAACAAAAAAAACAAAGTGTCTTAACACTAGGTTCCTTCTACTACCCTACCCTGCTGGTGCAGGATACAGTGTGAAGCTGTTTTTTTTTCATCATCATAATCATATTTAAATTGTTTTTAATTATTTGCTCTTTTAAGAGAAAGCAGAGAGTGCTATGTCTTGATATTAGCTTGAGTATGAGTAAATGGAAATAGTATGGCAATCATCATAAAGTCCATACAAATAAAAATTGTGGGTGGTTACTACTTAAAAGTATGCAAATAGGATTTTATAAAATAAATTGTTAATGTTGACAAATGTGTGTTACTATTTATTAACATATAATTAACCAGGTTAAGAAAAATATTTTGTTTAAAATCACAGACACTTTAATTTTACTTATATTTATAAATAATGAATTACCTACATTTGTCATTAAATAATTATATACTATTGACTACTGCTTGGTTTTTCTTGTGTAGTTTCATAGGCTCTTTCCAAAGTTTCTGTTATAACCTTCATATCACTTTCGATACTGCGAGCCCAATTTTCAACATCTCCTATTTCCTTGAGTGCACTGCTAAAATTTTCAACAAGTGCAAGCCACTGTTGAGTTTGTTTAGCAAAATTTATTGCTCCTTGATGAAGCAATTTAGCTTCAGCGTCCAGTTTCTTTTGATTTAAATAAGCTTGAGCCACACTGTAATGGAAAAAGTTAAGGTATAAAAGATGTACTTGAAGCCAGTTGTATTACAGCAAGTGTGTGACCGTAAGGGTGGTGTGTTGTGGGTTCAATATCCAATCAAAGATGTGAAATAGTTATTTAAATTTATATTCTTATTATCATTTCTATAGTCTGGGGCCAAGACAAAGCATGCAATGCAGAATTCAATGGAAAAATGGGGAACAGAGGGTCTTAACTCTAGATTTCTTCTGCTTACTCTGCTGTGCATGGGATACAGCAAGCTGATTTTACTTAAAGATGTACTTATTATATTAGAAATATAGCAAAAATATAAATAAATCTATAAAAAATATTTGGCGGAACTATGATAAAATATTTAATTAAAATCAGCAACATTAACAAACTATTTTTTTTTTATTTTCGAAACTTACCCAACGTTTAGATGGTCAACAAGAGCTTGTGTTAGATCATTAGCAGCAGTAATGCATTCTTTTCGTTTTTGTTCTATATTAAACAAACAAATAATCATTATAATAAAATAAGAGTGAACTTTTTAGTATATGTATATATCGCAAAACTTACCCTGAACAACTCTTTTTGCGGCTTGTTTAGTTTGATGTTCTTTTATAAGGGAAGACAGCATTTTGTAAATATTTTTATCTTAACACTATAGTGTTCAGTTCAGTTCAGTTCTTAGTTTATCGCGGTTTCCAGCGCGCCAGTTGAGCACTTCGCACTATCAGACTATAAATTTGCCACTATAGAGAGGCAGTAATTAATGAAATATAAAACTAAGTAGGTAATTTAAAGCAAATTACTTGTTTAATGTTTACGTGTTATGAGAAAGCTGTCATTTATTTGACAATAGACTTTAAATGTTTCCACTCTAAAAAATATGTTTTTTTTTTGGCAATATTAAAAACTTTATGTACGTAATATCGACAAAGTAGATAGATATACACTATGCTACTTATTACCAAATATTTTAAATGAAGAATTTTTAAATCGTGAATACTGAATAGCTATAATATGATATCGTTTTATTCTCACTTAATAATATATTGTTTAATAAATGAAATATATCTTGGTAGTTGGTAGTATAAGAAACACAAAAAAAACCATCCGGGGCTGCCATTAAATGAACTAATTTTGTAGTTTTATAGTAAGAAACAAATATTAAAACTATTAAGACACTTCTGATCCCTACTTTGCGCCGAAATCTGGAGGCATTGCGGATTGAGTGGTGGAACTCAAAGTTACCGGAGTAAAGAATTGAAAATATTAAATATTTAATTTCCTCGAGTGGAATACGATACACAATCTATCGCGTTTACATTCACACGCTTGTGCCCCTGCGCCACTACAGCCATCATTTCTCTATCCATTTTATTGTGTTTTTAGTTTTAAAAAATAAATGGTTACCTATATTGAGGCCTTACGTACATATAATCATACTTATTTTAAGAAATTTTGTCAATATCTTTATTAAAAAATACTTGGTTTGTCCATATACAAGGAAGAGATAAAATGTTTTATATCGAGAGATACAACTAACTCTGATATTCACATGTTAAAAAATATTCACTGATATAAATTTAAATAATTATGTTTCCAATTTGGCAGACAGACTGACACATCTTACAACGGTGTCTCTACATTTAAAGTAGGTGGAAAATAAAAAGGAAAAATTTCAGTACTGGATTTTTATTTTATTTGTTATTTACTTTTCGTTCGTTTAATTTTGCTTACATTACGTAGATAAAGCAGTAGCTTTATCTACGTTATTTAAGCAAAATGAAACGAACTCATATTAAACATGTAGTGTATCATTGCGTTGCATTAATTATACCCTACTAATGGAAGAGTTTGGTATTGATTTTCGCTTATCGTTTACTACAGTACTTATGCCAGCTGCGACATCGAAAAAATTGACGTACCTACTTGTACAAATCTGTTTCACTTTAATTGTTATGAAAATAAAAACTATATTCATAATTTTTTTATTTATTATTTATTATATGTAAGTATATTATGTACATAGTTTCCAAATTAATTACCTTTATACAATTTGTAATTTAAAACAGTCTTAATTTAAATGAACGAATGTATAAACCTTACAAATTAAGCGCATTTTCTTTCTGGTTTATTTATAGTACCATATCGTGATTTTAATTTTTCAGTAAATTCTGGATCATCCCAGCCCCAGAGATGGTGAGTTCCGTCACCGGTGCGTTGAGATCTTTGTTTAATTATGTCAGGTGATACAGCTTTTAAATCGTAAGCTTGTCCAATCTATAAATAAAATCGCATAAATATTTTGCTTAATTGATTTACAATTTAAAAAACTGGAGGCCGTTGTGGCGTTAGTTGTGGAATTAGTATTTTTATTTCTACCCTCTGGCACCAAGGCAACACGCAATGCCTCGAAAAATTCGATGGAAAGTGGGGAACGGAGTATTTTAACACCAGGTTCCCTCTGCCTACCCCAATTTCACGCTGTATGCGGGATACAGCGTGAAGCTGATAATAAATTTAAAAAACAAATTATTTAATTCAATGTACTATTTTTTTAGGACGTCTTATGATTTTCTTGGTCATTTTATTTACCTTTGCCATAGCCTCGATGAACATAATGGTGGGCGTGAGCATGTTAAGAATAGGGTGTTCAGTCGCACGGTAGTCCCAGGGGAATGTGTGGTGGTAATTGTGGAAGCCTTCCACGCACACCATCCACACTGCAATATTTTCTCGTGGATTCAGTGACCTAAAAAAATAATATAATCAACCAAGCGGAAATGAACAGTGTAAATATAAGAACCGTGTTACAAAATTATTTTTATAACAAAAAAAAATATTTGAATTTAATTTTTTTGTTTTTTTTTTATCTTCATACATTTCCGTCATAGTGCAGGGTAGGTTAAACATGACATAAGAGTCTTATTGTATTTTCTAGTTTTTGCTTATTTTTTTAAACATTATTATGGCGTAATAAAAATCAATTTCACACTTTCTTTAATCATCTCAGGGATGTGGTGGATATATTTTAAGTAACAAATATACATTTAAAATTTTCCCAATTACTCTTTTATTTGTAGTTTGAATAAATTGACGACAAAAAAAAGTTAATTAAAATTAAATTAAATTAGCTTCACGCTGTATCCTGCACACAGCAGGGTAGGCAGAGGGAACCTAGTGTTAAGACACTCCGTTCCCCACTTTCTGCCGAATTCTGGAGGCATTGCGTATTGAGTGGCAGAACTCAACGCCGCGCTTAACCTCGACACCAGAGCGAAGAAATGGAAATATAAATTTAAGTAAATATTTCATCTCCTCGAGTGAACCCACAACCAGTCGGTTTTGCAGTCACACCTCGTGCCGCTGCGCCACGACCGGCCTCAAAAAGTTAATTGTTAAATAAATAACCCTATTTAAAAATTTCAACATACTTATCATAAGGCCTGTATCCATATTTGTGTGCAAAACTGTTAACACTCCATACAACGTTTATTCCAATGGTGTATCGTAGTATTGTCGGTATGAAAAAAGCATTTAACCAAGTTTCTCCCCAAAAGTATACAGGAATAATGGTTGGCAAAACAAAACAAAGCACTGGCATCATTTTCATATAGTGTCTGTAAAATATTAAGAAAAAAAAATAAAAAACTGAAACTAAAATAAATACGCTTAAAATATAGTAGTAAACATGAACCTTTTCTGGAACATGACTACCGGATCGTCATAGAGATCTGAAACGTCTATGCGACTTCCTCCTTCAATTACTTCCGGGCTTTTCTTACAGCACAGCCAGCCCATATGGGAGTAGAACAGTCCGCGCTCCGCGTTGTGTGGATCAGCATCAGTGTCTGCGTACTTATGGTGTGTGCGATGGTCGCGAGCCCATTCGAAGATGGAGTCCTATATTTGATTTAAATAAAATGTTAATAAGTATGTCTTTAAATAAAATGTTAATAAGAATGGCCAGTCGTGGCGCAGGGGCACAAAGTGTGAGTGTAAAACCGACTATTAAACCGGTTGTTGGTTTGATCCCCACTCGAGGAGATGAAATATTTACTTAAATTTATATTTCCATATCTTTGCTCTGGTGTCAAGGCAAAGCGCGGTGTTGAGTTCTATGAGAACATGATGGTGTGCGTGCCACTCAACACGAAATGCCTTCAGAATCTGGCAGAAAGCTGGGAACGGAGTGTCTTAACACTAGGTTCCCTCTGCCTACCCTGCTGTGTGCGGGATAAAGCGTGAAGCTGATTTATTTAAGTACTTATTGTTTTTTTTCTTTAATGTTTAGTAAGTAATGTTATTATTTGAAAATTATAATTGTATTTAAAAGTTTACCTGAAATCCCATAGTTTGCCATATCATTAGAAGTGTACGAAGAGGCGTTCGTGCCTTATAACTTCGATGCGTCCAGAGTCTGTGGGAGCCAGCGCCTATTCCTGTAGCGCACATAAGATGTACTGCAAAGGCTGAAAATTTAAATACAAAATACTATTTTAAATTACTTTTCATGTAAATGAAATACATTTCAAATCAAAAGAAATGTATATTTACCAAAAACATTAGTTTGCCACTTCGCAGACGTAAGGACCAAATAAATACCGTAAGCGGAGCTCACATGTAAGAATAGGAACCAAAAGATATTGAACCAGACGTATTCATACTTCCTGGGAGCTGCTTTCTTAAGACCAGTTACGTCTTTATCTAAGCCCAAGTCCGATGTTTGTGTGTCACTTTCAAATAAAACCCCAGATGGCGTTGGATCCACTAGAGGAGGCATTTTTAACTGAAAACAATAATTTAAATACACAATGAATTACTATATTGCAACCACTTACTAAGTTATGTGAAGGTATAGAAAAAATCTTAGTCTTTGTAAAGTTAGTTTTTAGAACCTAAAAACTACTAAGATTAGACGTAAAATATAAAAATATTATATACTAGCGGCCTGCTCGCGGCTTTGCCCGCTTGAATTACATGATTATTCATTTAAGAAATATAGATATTACAAACAGCCTTAATTATTAATTAATTGGTTTGGATAAATACTCACGATATTCTTTGTAAAATAAATTATATTAGCTCCTGTATAGTTTTTAAATTGGTTACATATATTATTAGTTAAATATATAATTGGTATACAGAATATACATAGAAAGCACGTTTTTAG
>JAATLQ010036296.1:0-36974 GCA_013421005.1 Heliconius erato x Heliconius himera | reverse complement strand
TAAAACAAAGCAATTGGTGAAATTTTCAAGTAAATCGGTTCAGTAGTTTCAGAGAAAAATGCGGACAACAATATGTCGACAGACAGACAGACAGACAGACAGACAGACAGACAAGAAATTCAAAAAAAATCTTTTTGCTTTCTATTAGTCTTTTTAAGTATCCCTCTATCCATTTCAGTCAAAATTACTAAATGTACAGACAAAATATTTTTACTGTCTTATTATATATAGAGATAACAAAGAAAAAATTATTTATATCACAAATAAACCAAAGTATTTTCTCCATTTCACGGAAATCAAATATAATATTCTAGGGCGTCGTTGCTAGTGTGCATTTTTGCATACGAGAGATGCGTATCGTCGCGTCACGGTTCATCGTATGACAGTTTCACACTCTCACAACTAGAGCTCGACCTTGGAATAGACGCACGTACAAAATGTATGTATAGATATTTAATTGAAAATTATTTTATTTACCAAAAAATTAAATCAGCTTCACGCTGTATCCCGCACACAGCAGGGTAGACAGAGGGAACCTAGTGTTAAGACACACCTTTCCCCACTTTCTGCCGAGTTCTGGAGGCATTGCGTGTTGAGTGGCAGAACTCAACGCGCTTAGCCTCGACACCAGAGCGAAGAAATGGAAATATAAATTTAAGTAAATATTTCATCTCCTCGAGTGGGGATCGAACCCACAACGAGTCGGTTTTATAGTCTCACTGCGCCACGAGCGGCCTCTTTGATTTATTTAGCGTATTGACTGTAAACGCAAAGGTATTGGGTTCGATTCCCAACCGGAAAAAAAATATTATTTTCAATTTTCGTCGCTCCGGTATAGCAGATACGCACTTTAGATTTGAATTCAGGAACTCAACGATGCGTGGAGAACGGAACACATTAACACTACGTTCCCACTATCTATCCCGCTATATGCGGGATACAGCGTGAAACTAAAACAAAACTATACTAAACAGTAACTAATTAAAAATAACTTTTTATTTCTATTCTACAGCACTATTTGCCACAGTCAACTGACTTCCCCGCAAGTAATTACACGAGGAGTGGTAGTTGCGGTTTACAATAGTAAAATGGGACGGCACGCTAACAATACCCTGATTAAGCCTAAGATGAATCTGAATAGTTTTCTAAGTAAGTATTTAAATCCTGTAGACTTTTCTCGTACTAGAAATATGTTTTTTTACTATTTGTATAAGGAAATTATAACCTGACAGTTGCCAGTTCGATTCCCTCTTGGAGGAATAAATTATTTTTATTTTCTCGATCGAAGGTACCCTGTTTTTGGAGCTAAACAAAAAAAAAATATTTAGAAACATTTCTATTCTACAATTGCAGCACATTGTACACCTAAACTAATCAAATTTCACTGAGATTGGAACCAACAACTTAAAATGCTTAGTAGTATTTTTAATATTGAAGCCAGCTGTGAGCTGTTGAATACCGCCACTCAACTCGCAATGCTTCGAGATTTTGACGGAAAGTACCTAAATGGAAGTTTCATAATGGAAACTTTACACTAGGTTCCCAGGTTCCCTCTACCTACCCTGATATGTACGGAATACAATGTGCTGCTAAGAAAAATATTTCATGTTTTAAGATCAATAAGTATCATGTTTTTAACAAGTAGATATTTATATTAACCTGGATATAAGCCAACGATAGTAAAAACTAGTAAACAATAGCGCTAAAATCCAATAAAATCTAAATTGCTAAAGACATATTTATGACTTGTTTGTTTTAAATGTAAAATCTATTTTCGTATAGTTTATTGTAGTCAAATAACAAACGAAATAATAAAGTTCAAAATCCTTTACTACCTACATATATCCAATATTTTTAAAGATCCAGTCCTACGCCTTTTCCCGCAAAGTAAAGTAGGCAGAGGTTTTACTATTGTAACTGGCACTCCGTTCCACATGCACGTACCAGAACGAAGAAACGAATATAAATTAAATATAATCGTATAGTGGGATCGAACCCACAACCTTCGCGTTCCACTCGCCTCGAAATCCTCAACATTCTGCACATGTATGAAATTGCAACTTTAAGTTAAATAAGGATCAACTTCACGCTACAACTTCTATCCAGCACACAGCAGGGTAGGTAGAGGGAACTTAGTGTTGAGACATTCCGGTCTCCACACTCCGCCAAATTCTTGAGGCATTACGTGTTAAGTGGCGGAAATCAATGCTGCTCTTTCCTCGACACCAGAGCGAAGAAATGGAGATATAAATTTTGAGTGGGAATCG
Source organism: Heliconius erato x Heliconius himera (assembly GCA_013421005.1). Taxonomy (NCBI): domain Eukaryota; kingdom Metazoa; phylum Arthropoda; class Insecta; order Lepidoptera; family Nymphalidae; genus Heliconius; species Heliconius erato x Heliconius himera. Next base: position 34,707 of record JAATLQ010036296.1, on the reverse strand, counting down.
AACCGACAACCAGTCGCATTTACAGTCACACGTTATGCCCGTGCCACGACTAGCCTCAGAAATAAAAATTTTTGCCATTAAAAATTTTATTAAGAAGCTGTCGTGGCATTTGGAAAGAAAGCGTGCCTCAAGAAATCGGCGAAGACGAAGAAGGGAGTGACCTAAGTTTTATTATAATAAGAACTTTACTTTCAACTTCAAGAAATATTTAATTTTAAAATACAAACTAAAAAAAAGCTCCCCTATCGCTACTCTCGCCGCCATTAGTGAGACAATTAGACAAATGGCCTCACATTTTGTCACGCTTATCACTGACTAATGTTGGTTTTGTATACCGGTGAAAATACATACCTATAGAGAATGGTAGTTAAGATTATTATATTTATATGTAGGTAGGTTTCACGCTAGAGGAACCTTGGGAACCTAGTATTAAAACACACCGTTGGTGGGACACTTTCGTTTCTCACTTTCCGCCTAATTCTAAAGGTATTGCGTATTGAGTGGCGAAAATATGTGTTTTTGCGTCGTTACCGGACCTAGGAAATTTAATTATTAAATACTTTATTTCCTCGACTGGGAATCGAACTAACAACCTGTTGCGTTTACAGACACACGCTTGTGCGCCTACGCCACAACCTCAGGCTATACTTGTAATACTAATCTAAACTGGCTAAAAACTGTAATTATCAATGAAAATCTTATATTAAAAATGTCATTCTTAATGTATAATAATGCTAAAAGAATGTAATCTATTAAGAACACATACATATTACATACATACATACATATATTATTCTCTTATCATGCAAAAATAACTCAATTTGGACTTTTTAATTGGTTTTTTTATCGTAATAAAATTCTATTGACCTCATATTATTACATATTTATATTGTAATATCTATATGTTTAAGCAGAAATTATTTTTAGGGTTCTGTATCCAAAAGGTGAAACGAGACCCTCTTACTAACTGTCCGTCTACCTATCAGTCAGTCACCAGGCTGTACCAGATGTACTGTGATAGTTAGACAGTTTAATTTTTTTACAGAAGATGTATTCCTGTTGCCGCTACAATAAATACAAATAAATATAATAGAATAAATATTCAAGGGGGCTCTCATAAAATAAACGTGATTTTTATGCCGTTTTCATAACCGAACCCTTCGTAAGAGTATCCGACTCGCACTTGACCGATTTTATTTAGAGTAGAGCCATTTATACACTTATATATACATAAGTAAAATAATGCCTTCATGGCGCAGGGGCATAATGTCTGACTGTAAAAGCGACGTTTCTGAATTCGATTTCCACTCGGGGGAATGTCTTGTTTTATTTCCTCTCTCTTCTCTTCGTCCTCTACCACGACAAAGCGCCGTTGAGTTCCACCACTTAACACGCAATGTCTTGAAAAACCGGGCGGCAAGTAGAGTGTATGAAGAAATATACTATCAAAACATTTAAAAAGCTACATGTATACATTATGTAAAACTCTTCCATTACTTAGTGGCAGACAGATAAACTACTGGATTTCAAAATTAGAGTAACGTACAGACGAAACGACCGGACTTTTTTATAAAAGAAAACTGTTTAACAGGATTTGGAAATGAAAATCTTAAACCGGAATAATCATGTATATTTAGTAATGTACATTTTTATAAGCCCGACGTTTCGAACACCTCAGTCTACCCGTGACCACCGACTAGTGCAAGTTCGTGGTCACACGTGGTAGTAGACTGAGGTGGCATTCCTTTGTCAGTTGACATAATTATTATATCAAACTACCGCCAACAAATTCTTATTTACCATCTCTAAGTCTAGTCCAGGTTGAAATTTGGCGTGGCAAGTTACGGAGAATAAGAAAGCACTAAGAGAGGATTTCTCAAAATTGCTAAGAAAACACGGGAAAAATGTGATCTTTCTACTAGTCGACGCTCCAAACAAAGTTGGGGCGTCGACTAGTTTTCAATAAAGATAGAAAAACCGCCATTATTTTGGGTAAAAACATCAATAAATGTTAATTTACTTTAGAACCTGTTACTTATCACTTGTTTAAACATATAATTATACTTAAAACATGTCATTATAACATTATAATCGCTATAATAGATAAACATGGAAAACTAATAAATATATTAAGTGAAACTATTTTTATGAATATTTTCTGTATAATTTGATTTTAGAGAGAGACAAAATGTAGTGTTAAATTCTGACATTCAACCAGCAAAATAAAATCTAATTGGGCGAGAGGTGTAGGGCGGAGTGTCTTAGCTCTCTCTCTCTCGCCCACTTTGCTATACAGAAAAAAAACTCATGGACCATGGTACATCACTAGCACTTTAGTAGTAGTTTATCTTTCATAATAGATTAACAAAGATGCATACATGCAGGAAGTAGTGGCCTAATTAACTTAAGTTAGTGCAAGCAAACGCATCTAACAAAAGATGGACGTGATTTAATTGGTAAATTTTTATGATTTTATTTATTCACGCTGTATTACGCACATAGCAGAGAAAGCAGAGGAACCTGGGAACCTAGTACTAAGACATGGAAATATAAATTTAAGTAAATATTTCATCTCCTGGAGTGGGGACCGAACCCACAACCAGTCGATTTACAGTCACACTTTATGCCCCTGCGCCACGACTGGCCTGACTATACATATATGATACTTTATATTTTTCTTTTTTTTAGTTTTACACTGTATTTCGCATACAGCAAGACAGACAGTGGAAACCTAAAAGAATCCGTTCTCCACTTTTCATCCAATTCTCGAAACATTGCGTGTTAATACTTTATTACAAAAATTAAGTACTCTGGAAATTACACTTTCAACAAGAATCTTGTTTTTACAACTTCAAAAGCCCAAGCAAATTTACTTTACTGAACTGATAGAATTCATTACTTCTACAAACTAAAAACTTATTGTATAGCCCTACAATAGTAGAACTTTGCATTGAAAAGCCAACAATAGACTTACAGGTCGTACGTGGGTACCTCATCAAAATTAGGTTAGGTTAGGGTGGAGGGGCACAATGATGCGACTGTAAACACGACGGTTGTGGGTTCGATTCCTAATCGAAATATTTACTATTTTCTTTTCTTCGCTCTGGTAACGAGATAAAGCGCGGCGTTGTGGAAACTAGAGAAAGAAGACCTATTGGTAGTAGAGAAGATGGGATGATCCCACGTGAAGATGTAGAATACACCGTGAAGATAAAAATAAATAAATTAATAATAAAAAATCTCTTTTTTACCTTGTAACATAGAACGATAGGCTGTGTCGGTGATGGCGAAAACGTGGGGTGGCACTTCATGACGTTTGATGCCCTTGTATCTCTCCATAATCTTCTCCGTGTAGATCGGGAGCTTCTTGTACGGGTTCACCACCACGCAGAAGAGCCCCGAATATGTCTGAAAAAAAACATACATTTATATTTTTAAGTATTAATATAGCATACGATTCTATATTTAGGTAACATCTATTATTATAGTAAAGTGTAAGTTTATTCTTTGCTGTTTCTTTTTCTTTTCTTTGAACAAATAATAAATAAAATATTTTTAAAGAGTTAGTATTTGTAAGTTTCGTAAGGCATATTTGATAGTAAAATAAAGAAAATAGAAATTAATATATAAAAAAAAATCTATTAATTAAAAGATATTATTAGATATGATCAACCTATAACCCATGTCTTAAGAAAGAGTTCCAATTATTTTTACTATCCAACGATCATAGGATCATTTTGGTATCGTTTTTTTTTATAATATATCTTTCTTACAAAAGCTGAGTGTTTCATTTGAATTTGTCTCGTCCAATAGATATGTCATGCTTAATAAAGAGTGTTGACGACATCTAAATAGATGTGAATTACATTTATATCAATTGACTAGAACTAATATTCTTGGAACATATCGTTTCGGAATACTGCGAAGTGAAGATTGTAATACTTAAAACATTCAAGAATCGATTTAGTTATATGAAATTGAGAATCTATAGTCAGTACTAATATTAAAAATATGAATGTTTGTTTAGTAGAGCGCGCTAATCTTAAGAACTACTGGATTGAACTTGCCCTCAGCGAGCATCGAAACCACAACGGTCTCGATTACAATTACGGAACACAGAGCCACGACGGCCTCATATACTTTATGTATGTTTCAGTTTTAGCTTAACGCATTATCATGCACATAATTAGGTATGAAGAGGTAATCTGGGTTCTAGTGTCAAGACACTCCGTTCCCATTGTAGACGTTGTGTGTCGAATGGAGGAACTCAAAGCCTCGCTATTATTATTATTTATTTATATATCAAGTAACATAAAATTATGACTCATTTTGTTACTCATTTTTTTGTTTTGTTTTGTTTTGCTATGCCTCTTTACCAGATTTTACCAGAGCGTGGAAATCAAAATATAAAATATTTAATTTCCTCGAGTGGCAATTGAACCCACAACATGGCTCTTACAGTCGCACGCTTGTACCCCTGCGCCAGGACTGTACTCACTCTCCGTTGGTATATAATGTATAACAATATACAAAACATATTTTTTTATTATTCTAATAATCTTTTCTCTACTTATTAAAATATTAACTTGTTAAACCTATTAATAAATGATTCATTCAATGCTAAAGAGGTTAGCGTGTAAGATAAATTTTAATGCGCAAACACATGTTATTATTGAATACAATAATTTAACAAATTGGCCATATCTTTATGTTCTATATAATTCAGTGTCAATTACACTGATAGTAAATGGGGAAACACTGCGACACTGTTATTGTTGTATAAATAATGTAAAATATCTTTTTTTTTAGCTTCACGCTGTATCCCGCACATAGCAGAATAGGCAGAGGAAACACTGTGTTAAAACACTTCATTCCTACTTTCCGCAGAATTCATGCAGCAAAAATACTGTATTTTGTTCTAAATAAAAAAAATATATAAGAACTGATTTATATGAGTATATTAAATGAATAGGTAGTCATTTTCGAGAAATAAATCAAAGAAGATAACAAATGAATATTTAATTTCTTTTAATATAAACATGAGTTGTTGCTAAATGAATTTGTTCATATATAATTCCATTTTCATTTAGTTCACTACACTCACACTGTCAGTTAGGGACCCTAGTGTTAAGACACTCCCTTCTCCAATTTCTGAGACATTGCGAGAGAGAATGAAAAATAGTTATTTATCTCGAGTGGAAATTTATAAATATGGTCACCCTGATTTCTTCTTTAGATCAAGGCATGTATAGAAATATCGTTATCAGGGCGGCGACTACAAACGATTGATAGTTTTTATCAATAGTTGATAACAGGGGCAATTGCTGCTCTGAATCAATTTGCGATCTGACCCACACTCGGTCTGGAGGGCGTACTAAAGTTATGTAAACAAACATAATAGAAACGTTCATCTAAGTATTGTCAGATTCATAGAAATTTATAATCTTAATAGTAAAACGCAGGTGGCAGAAAAAGGAACAGTTCAGAACAAAGAAATATTTTATTTATTTTTAACGGTAAAAAAAAGTGGTCAGTCGTGGCCTAAGCTAGTTCGGCGGAAAGTTAGGAACGGAAGTTTCTTAACACTAGGTTCCCTAGTTGCCTCCGTCTATCTTTCTAGGTGTGGGATAGAGCGTGAAGTTAAAAAAAGTAACAAAGAATATATCATGTATAATACAGAACACTAGCCTAATCAAGTCAACTAAGCCAAATCAAAAAGGTGAAGTAATCACCATTTTGTTAAAAAAATTAAAAATGAATAACAATTTTATCAAATTAAGACAAAACAGTTTTGTTAGGAAGCATATTGATTATTACTAGAGATTTGAATAGGGTATTTTACTACTGTTAATAATTAAAGGTTTTATTTCAATATCTTTTTTAATAGCTTCACGCTTTATCTCGTATAACCCTTTTAGTTATAAAGAGAATCCAGTATTAAAAGACACTCCATCCTCCACTCTCCGTCCGAATTCAAGATAATACGTGTTGAGCTGAACAACATAACGTCGTCCTTTGTTTTGCCTGAGTTTTCCCAGTGGTGATCGAACCCACAACCATCACACACAACAATCAAACTCCGACCCACTGTGGTCTTTACTCAAAATCTAAATTTATAACAAATAAATATCACCAACAGTCTTGTTTCGTAAAACACAACTGGAATCCATAATCTATAAAGTGATTGATGGAAACCAGCTAGAACTACATGTATAATATATAAGAAATAGCGCGGCACAGTTTCCACGACACGCCTTCCTAAATTGGCGTGACTTGGACCATTATGGATACGTATACCATACCACGGTGTAATACCTGTTGAGCTTTTGAATTGAGCAATTTTTTATGAAAAAATATCTTAGTTGGTTTTAGGTTTGTTTAGTCTAGTAAGATCCTTTTTGGGTATATTTTATTTACTTTTAAATATCTGTAACTGAGTGCGCTATGATTGAGTATCATTATAGTTGACAGGCTATGTGTTAAATATTGATTTGGTTTGGTTTGACATTTTTGATATCAATAAATCTAACAAGATTTATCGCTATTTATAGGTAACACTATTTGTCTAGTGTTAGGACACTCTGTTCCTCATTTTCCGCCGAATTCTGGGGACATGATTCTTGTATAGTGGCGAAACCTAACGCCGCGTTTTGCCTCGATACCAGAGTGACAATTCATTTCCTCGAGTGGAAATCGAACCCACAGCCTGTGGCGTCTACAGTCAAATAAAGTCAAATTAGTAAACGGTAGGATTAAATATCAGTGAAAAAAGGAATACAATTAATTATTATAGCACAGTATTTTTTTCTCTTTGTTTAGATACAGCACGTGTATTTTTCCATTTAAAATAGTATGAAAAATTTAGGTTAGAAAAACTACAAGGCTATTTATTATAAAGGTGAGCGTTACAATTAGTAGCGTAAATATATTGTTTTATTTTTTTTTTCAGCTATCTATCTAATTTATACTCCTAATAGCATATACCACATTGTAGTACTTTAAAAAATTTTTATCTTCAGTGTAAACAGAGGGAACCTAGTGTTAAGAAACTCGGTTCCCCACTTTTCGACGCATTGCATGATGAGTGGCGGTATTGAACGCTTTTTTTCTTGTTACTAGAGCGAAAAAATAAATTAAAATATTAATAAACAATCAACCCGAATGGGAACCCACAACCGTCGCGTTTACAGCCGCACGCTTGCGCAACTGCGCCACGACGGCCTCTAAAATAATTATTTCTTGCCATATATGGTCATCTATGTCACCAGTCATAAGAAGAACGTGTTTCAAGTCTCTGTCACCAACAACGAAAATCAATTGTATAGTTTCGACAATATATATATTATATGTATGTATAATCAGTTGTACAACATAATATATGCTTACATATGAATAAAAGTTTAATACGCGAGTAGGTACGGCACAGTCACGTAGTGATGAGTCACCAGATCAGAATTTCTCAAAGTAGTGTTCGTTAAACATGTTTAAGCATATTTTTATGTTGACGTTGAGTTTTGAATTTGTATTTTATGATTTATTTGAGGCCGTCGCGGGGCAGAGGTACAGCGTCTGACTATAACCGAAACGGTGCGGTGGTGGGATCCACTCCCACCCGGGGTGTTTGTGCCTTCATTTCCTAATTTCCTATTAAGACAAAGTACAGCGTTAAAATCCACCATTTGACACGTAATGCCTAGAAAATTGAGCAGAAAGTATGGAAAAAGTGCAAAGTTGCTTAAAAAAACCCTATCTAGATTCACAGAGCTGTATTTATTCAATCCACCATCTGGGACTCACAGCTTCAATACCAGCGGAAATGTAAATTATGCAAGAAGCGATCTCTTCCAGACAACCCCGCGGCATAGGGAAATTGTAATTGCGAAAGAAAAACGTTTTAAAATATTATATATTGATTTATATGTGTACAGGTAATACAACGTATTTGTTGGCTTCACGCTGTATCCCGCTCGTAGCTAGTTAGGCGGGGATACGATATCTCCAAAAAGCCTTCTCCCGAGATACGACAAGATCGTTTTCCCGTATCGGTCTATATCCCACTTTAGGCAAAAATTTTGAATCTTTACGTGTTGAGTGATAAAACCTCCTAAAGTGTAAATGTACGAATAAAAAATATATAGGTAATATATATTATATTTAGTTATGTAGGTATATTGTACAATTTTTGTGAGTAGAATAACAAAATATGTAAATTTTTTTATCACTTGTATTCTATGTACAATAAAACAAGGTAGTATTGAGTTCTACCATCATGAAATATCATGTCAAATAGGCGAACGGAGTGATTTCTCACTTTCTCTCTCTCTCTCTGTCTCTGCTATCACACAATGAAAAAAAATAATAGGCATGACTGTCAAATAGAGGTTCCACACCCATAAAACTGATGATGACTAACATTATGCAAAGCGAAGCTTTAAGATATCTGGAAAAACAAGACCGAGCAGCGTCGTGACCGTCAAAGACCTTGGCACATAACGGACAAAAAAAGTATTACCGAGATCCATGCAATCAATATAATACGTATTAACTTTGTACTTGGATTTAAAAACGGTATTATTTTTTTTTTCTTTTGAGGTTCTCGCTGTGAAACGCACATAGCAGGGCAGGCAGGGGGAATCTGGGTGCCGCTGGAAGATGAATTCTAGAGGCTTTTTCAGAGGCGAAACTCAACGCCGCGCTTTGCCTCGTTACCAGAGCAAGGAAACAAAAAATATTAAATATTTCATTTCCTTGAGTAGTTTAGTTTACAGTAGTACGCTTCGGGTTCATTCGCCACAACTGGCCACGAATAACAATATTACTTAAATGTATTATTCATTTAATAAGTAAGTTTTAATATACTGTGGAAAAAGTGAAATATATATTGGTAAATACGCGCTAATAGCGCAATGATCGTGGGCGCGATGCCCTATTAGGGGAATGATTATATATCGATATACCTACAAGTCCTTATCATTTGCCCGCCGTTAAATACCTGCCAATCATAGTGTGACTTTACAGTTTTTTTATGAAACGCTGAGAACGGAATTTCTTGACACTAGGTTCTCCTTGCATATGCGGGATACAGCGTGAAGCTAAGAAAAAATAACGAAAAGTGTAAGAGCATAGGTACAAAATTATTAATTTGTTCACAATTTTAAATAACAACATACTAACACTGCATTAAAATATCAAAAATACTATAATTAAAATTATATCCTGTTTATATTAAACCGATGCTGTTTTGAATTTACAAGGAAAATGTATTTAATGAGCTAAATATTTGGACGATGCTAGATAAGCATATCAGGTAATCTTATGTAGGTAGGTACGTAAACCTGACTTACGTTAAAGTGAATAAAGTATTTAGATTTACTGTCTTTTTTCATAAAAATATAGGTATATCAAAAAATCTAAAATCAAATCAGCTTCACGCTATATCCCGCACACAGCAGGGTAGGCAGAGGGAACCTAGTGCTAAAACACTCCGTTCTCTATTTTATGCCGAATTCTGGGGGCATTGCATGTTCAATGGCAGAACTCATAGGCGCGCTTTGCTTCGGCACCAGAGCGAAGAAATGGAAATATAAATTTAAGTAAATATTTCATCTCCTCGAGTGGAGATCGAACCCACAACCAATCGGTTTTACAGTCACACTTTGTGCCCCTGCGCCACAACTGGCCTCATAGGTATATCAAGAAGCTCAAATTATAATTGTAAAAGGCCGTCTACACTTTGACACAGTGGGACAGCATCAGATTGTAAATTTGACGGGTTCGATTCCTATTAGAAGGAATGGTTATTTAATTTTCTTCAGCTTTACTCTGTATCTCGCCTATAGGCAGTAGCAGGCAGGAGAAATCTAGTGTTAAGACACTCGTTCCCCATTTTATGCCGAATTGAGTGGCAGAACTCAACGCCGCGCTTTGCCTCGACACCAGAGCGAAGAAATAGAAATATAAATTTAAGTAAATATTTAATCTCCTCGAGTGGGGATCGAACTCACAACCAGTCCGTTTTGCAGTCACACTGTGCCCCTGCGCCACAACTGGCCTCATAGGTATATCAAGAAGCTCAAATTATAATTGTAAAAGGCCGTTTACACCTTGAGACAGTGGAACAGCATCTGACTGTAAACTTGGCGGGTTCGATTCCCACAAGAAGGAATGATTTTATTTTCTTCAGCTTTACTCTGTATCTCGGCTATACGCAGTAGCAGGCAGGGGGAATTTAGGGTTAAGACATTCTGTTCCCCCACTTTCCATCCGCCCGCCATCTGTCACATACGCCGAATGATGTATTGCGTATTTAGTGGCAGAACTTAACGCCGAGGCTTTAATAATCTAAATTCAATTTCAAAACAAATCGTACGTTGAATAAAATGAGTAAAAAACAAAAAAAAAGAAAAACCACAATCAATTACTCCAAGAACTTTAATAAGTGCCCAATAATAATTTCCGAATATTAAATATACAATGTACAAACTAACTCGTATAAACTCCACTACCACGTCCCACAACACCACACTGAATGCGTAATGGTTTCCTGCTGAATCAGCTACGGTCGGTGGAAACAAAGGGTTCTAATGCAAAACATTCTTTTGATCAATTTCACTTATATTTCGCCTTGTGTTTATATTAAAATACAAATGAACACACTTTTTATATGTGTACAAAATAAATAATAACTATAACACACTGGACGATTGTGGGTACCTTCCCATTATTAGAATTCCTGAGTCGGGAACCTTCCTGACTCAGGAATTGTAATATTGTAATATGTTCATCTTTTCCTCTGGTAACAAGACAAAAAGCGGCGTTGTGTTCCGCGACTCAGCGTCTCAAAATTTGGGCGGTGCGCTTGAAACAGTGGCTTAACAAAGGTAGAGGTTTCCCATGAGCAGTTTACCATGCCCACCTTGCTATATGAGGGGTACGTTGTAAAGCCAAAAGTTCGACGTCGAAATTTAGTGATATTTTAAATTATTTATTCGCCGTTACGACTTAATTTAGAATAGGAATGAAAATAAGTACAAAAAATTTCGACTGAATTTCCAGAATATTTATTTTAAACCATTCAAAACTGCTTAAAATATATACCTAAAGGTCATCCCCAATATAGGCATATGAACACACGACCATTGCAAACAATAATCAATAACCACGTTCCAATTACCTACATATATATATACTGTAAGTACATATTTCAATGATATTAATAAATACATTAGTCACAGTAGAGTCGGTTAGCAACTATGGCGCATCTATGTAAACACCGCTACGGTGCAGGCAAGGACGCTTGATGGCTAACTAACTATAACTTGGTGAATACGTAATCTATCTATTATATACGTATAATAAAATTGTAACTGAACGCTGTGTGTGTTTTGAGGGTATGTGAAGAAAATTATAAGGAGAAACAAAAAATTTTAAGTAGAGTAGGTCTGTGTACCTTAGGACACCTTGTACCTAGGGACAGTGATAGATTTACTTCAAATTTGGCGCTATAAGTGCCACAAGGGAACCTCTGAAAAATTTGGGAAATTTCGTCACTGTCTCAAAATACAAGACGTGATTGTACCTTGCCTATAACTGTTTATTAATATTAATATGAGGATGTTATATATATAAAACCTATACTTAATCAAGTTGATTATAACAGAAGTTGTGTAGGATTGAATAAAAGTATCCTAAGGTACAAGGATCTCCCGTATTGTATTATCAGGAGGTTTTCACAATTTCGAAAATTGATTTGCATTCCCTAATATATGAAATAAAATAAACATCAATTTTATGTATGTATAAAAATGTACATAACGAAAAATTAAAAACAGATTTACCAGGTTTACAATCTAACGATGATACAATATTATAGTAGTGAAGAAGTAAAAACAAAAATTTAAAGTTCTCGGATGTTTCTTCAGATCTTAACAAACGCAAAAACATATCAAAAAACTTAAACTTGTATTAAATTAAAAAATCATAAAAATTTAATGGAAAATATTTCATAAACTCAAAGAAATACAGTTACATGTAGTTACATTAAGGACCAAGGTGATAATCATTATTATTATAATTTGAGAGATCCTTATTGCGTTGTTAGACGTCCATTTACGCAATCCTAGATATAAATTAACTTTTTTATAGCTTCAAGCTTACCTTGCATATAGCAGCATAGGCAGAAGGAAACTAATGTTAAAACCCTAAAAACATGGAGTATTGAGTAACGGAAATCAACGCCGCGCTCTTTTGTTACCAAAATGAGGAAATTAGAATAATTAATTCTCTCGAGTGGAAATCGAATCCACAACTGTCACGGTTAGTCAAGTCTGACGCTCGCAAATCTTTGGAATAATTTATTAAAGTCAAATTATTTCAATATAAACCTAAATCAATCGATAGAAACTATTAAATCCCTCACAAAGCTGTTATTTCATAGTAAAATGGCAGACTAGGTAATCCTTATCTATCGCCTACATATCATACTTTACCAATTCGCCTGTATTATATAAGACATAAGGACGAATTTGCACTGAGCTGGGGGTGAGTCATGACACTTTTATGGCAACCAAGGTTCATAGTACGTGACTTGAATAATGACCATATATGGTCATTTGGGAACGAAAAAAAGTAATTATTTATTTTTATAATTATATGTTTTTCGTGTAAATAAATCGATATATTGGGAAGTGTCTGATAGTAAATCAAATATTTCTACATCCATTTTTAGCTTACAAGTATTTTTGAATTGAATTAAATATCTATGATGTTTCGTCCAAAAAGTTAAATAAGCGAAAACAGATTTTTTTTAGTTTTGTGGTATATCCAGCTTATAGCATGGTAGACAGAGGATAACGTAATGTTCATTCGTAACACTCCGTTACCCTTGCATTGCTCAACTACGTGTCCCGTGGCGGAGCTCAACGCTGCACGTTTTCTTGTTATCAGATCGAAGAAATAATTCATTCCCCTGAATGAGAATCAAACCAAAAACCAACTGCATCAATTTGAAGACATAGATAAATTATATAAACTAGATTCTCATGGTATATTGCAAAAAAATGTGAACTTAAAAAAACCATAATGTCAACTGTCGATTAACGTGTTGTTACCATATAAGGATATAACTGACACAGTTTCTACGTACTAGTTAGACAATACGTAACTACATAATATTTACATTAAAGTTCTTAGTCACGCTATAATTAAAATTTAGCATTCTTAATAAGAATTAAGAGACTTAGAGGCCAGTCGTGGCGCAGGGGCACAAACAAGTATGCGACCGTAAACAAGACAAATTGTGGGTTCGATTTCCACTGGAGGAAATGAAATATTTAATAATCAATTTGTTGAGTCCCATTACTCAACAAGCTAAAAATATTAGGCGCCAATATATAAGGCGCCTTCTATGTATAATAATGTATTCATGTGTATTTTACATGAGCTGTAGTCAAATTGCATTCAAATTATGTACGATATTTTTATATGTAATGATTAGTGATAAGGCTATATTACATAGCCTTTTTGGATCAATAGCAGCTATTCAACATAAAAAAATATTTTCCAATTCGAAAGAGTAATTCCTGAGTTTAGCGCGTTCAAACAAACAAAATCTTCAGCTGTATAATATTAGTACGTAGGGGTATAGCTTTCTTTGCCTTATTATTAAAAAAAAATTAGACATCAAATATGCATAAACGTGTACAATATTTTGCTACATTTATACGAAAATGTAATTTTCATATGAAAAAACTGACTACTAACTAATAGTTTAGTTATTTTGTGCATACTTGAGCACAGATCAAATATAACTTTTTTAACATAAAGAATATGCTAATCTATAAAACATAGCTTCCCCTCTGCATATCCTGTTGTATTATAACAGGATAAAACAACAAGACAGCAGAGGTGTTAAGACACTCCATTCTCTACCCCCAAATGGAAAGATTAAAGGAGATAAAATTAAAAAAATAAAAAATTAAATTAGCTTCACGCTGTATCCCGCACATAGCAGGGTAGGCAGAGGGAACCTAGTGTTAAGACACTCCGTTCCCCACTTTCTGCCGAAATCTGGAGGCATTGCGTGTTGAGTGGCAGAACTCAACGCCGCGTTTAACCTCGACACCAGAGCGAAGAAATGGAAATATAAATTTAAGTAAATATTTCATCTCCTCGAGTGGGAATCGAACCCAGAACCAGTCGGTTTTGCAGTCACACCTCGTGCCGCTGCGCCACGACCGGCCTCTAGATAAAATTAGTCCTACATAAATGACGCAGTTCGAAACATAATAAGTTTTATTATGTGATTATCGTTCAGGCAGTAACTACTTACGCCCGCGCACTACTCAAATTAACTAAATAAACATTTACCTACAAGCATTGATATTTGTGTCAATTTTTTTATAAGAAATGACAAGATATACCTGAGGCCAGTCGTAGCGCAGGGGCACAAAGTGTGACTGTAAAACCGACTGGTTGTGGGTTCGATCCCCATTCGAGGAGATGACATATTTACTTGAATTTATAATTTCTGCCGCTCAACACGCAATGCCTCCAGAAGTCGGCAGAAAGTGGGAAACGGAGTGTCTTAGCACTAGGCCCTCTGCCTACCCTGCTGTGTGCGGGATACAGCGTGAAGCTCATTTATTTTTTAAAAACAAGAAATACCTACTTTTGGGTTAGTTTTAACGGGCTATATCACTTTGTAACTGCAATCTATTAATATTATTAATGTAAATGTTTGTGAGGATGGATGTTTGTTACGCAACCACCACCTATACGCAAAAAATAATGAACGGATTTAAATGAAAACATATAGCAACATAGCTTATAAGCACTTTAGATAAACATATAGGCTTCAATTTATGGAAAGATTTCGTATAATTTGTCTATAAAGTAACAAGAACTTTAAGTGGATTCCTAGTATTTAATAAAGTTTATAAAAATAAATAATATGTTATTTGTACACGATATAGATTATTTGTTAGCTTTATAAGCAAAAAGTGATCGAATAAAAATTATTTACGTTTAGTGATGTGACTTATAAACACACACCTACACAAGTCTTATGGATATTGAGCAGAAAAAAGAAGTCTTTAACCAATATTACATAGCTTGTTGACATAATATATAAACATAAAGGATTCGATCATTAAATATTCATAAAGTCAAAAACTCTATGTTTCTTAGTTTAAAATACTGAAAAAAATATATAAAAAATAAAGACTTGACAGAAGACAAAATGTATAAATCATAATATGTTCTTGTTACATATAATATATGAGGAAAAGAACCCACAACCTTCACTTAATCGCGATAGGCACACCCTATTCCACCCTAGCTGTCACCTGTCAAGCAACATATCGAACAGAGTCACTAATTTACATTGGTCAAGCAATGCGACACTCACTCCGGGGCGTCGACGTGTCAAACTGTTGACAGAACTAGCATTCTAAATCGGTGATAAGTATTCTTGCTTTAGTTACTTTATTACTATAGTATATTATAGAATATTTCTTATTGAAATTAAATAAAGGAAACGGAGTGATAATTCATTCCGATTTGGCTACTGGAAAGTGCTGGTACATGTCACGCAATGAGTTTAGGTATATTGAAACTAACATAATTTATTACTTTATAATATGAGAAATTTACAATAATCTACAAGTATCTAAATATGTTTAATATTAAAACACTAAGGTTCAATCTCATCCGAAGACAAATTTTGTTCAATTTCGATGAAAAAATAGTGTCAGAAATATCTAAAGAAACGAAACGAAAGTAATTTTTTTCAGCTTCAACCAGTATTCCGCATGTAGCCAGGGTAGGCACAGGGAGCCTAGTGTTAGGACACTCCACTCCCACTTTCCGTGGACTCCTGGAGGAACTCAACGTGGCACTTTGTTTTGACACCAGAGAGTGGAATTCGAACTCACAAACTGTCGCGTCACAAAAAGTCACACACATGCGCCACGAATGGCCTCAAAAATATATTAAAACAAAAACTACCCCACTATTCAATACCTCACAGGTATTTTAACACAAAGTACAGTTTTCAGAGAGAATGTGGACCAAGTAGTATTTACTATGGCGATAATTACTATCGCGGGTCGTTCACCGGCTTGCTCTGTACAGTGCAGTGCAGGATACCGCCGTCGTATCACGGCATCCGCTGATAGGTCCTATTGCATTGCCATATAGATAGATTATTGTAGCGGAGAATGCTTATCTGGTAATCATTTCTATTATTACTATCTTATAGTGGTCGTCGTGGTGCAGTGGCACTAGCGTGTGAGTGTAAACGCGATGGTTATATTCGATTCCTACTCGAGGAGATAGAATTTTGATTTTTTTTTAACTATTAGAATTTTTTATTATTTAGAATTTTTTATTATTTAGAATTTCTAACAATATTTTCCCTTTGTCTAACCTACCCTGCTATATTATTGTAATAATCCGTCAATTCTGACTTCATTCCCTAAACTATGGGCTTAAACTAAATCCACAAAAATAAAAATAAATTCTAAGTTTTATTTCTATTGATAATATTGATCTGATCTAATTAATGACAATATACTCTTTCGATTTTCTTTCAAAAAACACGTAAGAATAACGAGGACCCGCCCGGAGGGCATATATGAAGAGTTTGATGACAGTGGACGAGGCGAAAGAGGTATAGAGGGACCATAGCGTTTGGCGCTCTCGCCTCTCTGCCTACGAAATTAAAAAAAAACGCTTAAAAAATTGCGCTTATCACAAAATCCCTTATAAAAAGACGTCTTGACCCAAATAAAAAAAACTGTCAAATGAGATAATCCTTGTACAGTACTAGGCGATAAGATAATAGGTATGACGTCATATCACATATACATAATGTATGTATGAAGTATGACATCATAACGAATTAGTCTAAACGCGTATACGATGCTATCTTACAAGTTAGCTATTGAAATAATTGTTTTTTTGAGGTCCCTGTAAACGTGGCTGTTATGGTTTGCGTGTTCGATTTCCATTCGGGGGACTGCTTAAATTTACGAAACACAGTGCGGCGTTGAGTACTGACAGTTAGCGCGCAATTTCTCGGAAAAAAAAATGGGCAGAAAGAGGGGAACGAGCGTTTTTAACTTAGGTTCCATCTTCATAGGAATTATTTACTCGTACATTTCATAATTTAATCTTTTTATGTGCTAAATTGCAAGAATTTTCCAGATGTATATCTAATCTATTAATCTGATTTTACCAAAACAGTTTTTTAGTTTAAGCAAAGTATAAGCAAACTGTTTAAAACTAAAAAAAATCTATATACAACTAAAACATAAAATACAAGCAAAAAGTCAGTACACCTGCTCGAGGGGACGCACCTGACTGAGGGAGGCACTTAAAATAATTATGAAAACATTTCCAATTTCGACTGCAACAGGAGTGCTTGATTCTAAATATAAATTGCTCATTTCTAAATATATAGTTTTGTAAATAAATCAGCTTCACGCTGAATCCCGATTTCAGCGAGGTAAACAGAAGGAACCCAGTGTTAAGACACTCTGTTCTCCGCACCGCTTAATTTCTGAAACTCTGAATGTCGAGCGGAATTGAACGCATTTCTTCATACTCATAACGTTTTAATGTTAACCTTTTTACATATTATAAAAAAAAAATAGTACTTTCAAACATCACATATTGGTAGGCACCAAAACCCAAATATCTCTATCATGAATCACGTATAGTACCGTAATCTTCGACTCGCTCATATCTTGTAATATATTTATATTATACTAGAGGGCGCGCGCGGCTTCGCCCGCTTTAGGAGTGAATTCTAAAAAAACCACGAAACACGTGTTCAATAAAATATTTTTAACAGTCTGAATTTAAATTTTTATAAAAATCGGTGGCAATTTAAAGATTTTTCCATATAAACTTTCAACTCCTTATTTGAACCCTTAAGGAGTGAATTCTTAAAAACCATGAAACACGTGTTCAATGAAATATTTTTAAGAGTCTGAATTTCAAATTTTATAAAAATCGGTACAGATTAAAAAAAATTTCCATACAAACTTTCAACCCCAATTTCATCCCTTTAGGGTTAAAATTTTTCAAATTCCGTTCTTAGTAGATGTCCAGAATATGAAAATAAACATCTGCCCAAATTTCACGTTTCTACCATCAGCGGTTACGGCTCTGCGTGCGTCTTACCTCAGTCAGTCAGCACAAGTCCTTTTATATATATAGATGTATTAATCTTACTTATATTACAAGTATAAAAATTTCGACAGTTTAGTCACCAAATTAAATATGGAAAAAATAATTTTCTGAGAAGGATTAACGAGTACCTACTTACCAGGTTTGTAATTTTTTGAGATAAATAAAATAAATACATAATTCTCCTTTTCCTCTAAAATACATCCTACGGGAGACAATCCATTTTTCTATTATGGATGTAAGCATAAAAAGCAATGTTATGCCTTTTACCGTACACACAGGTTAAGCAGAGGGGAACCTAGTAAGACGAAAAAGACGGGATGTCTTATCACTAACCCCTCGCTTCCCGCAATTTTTAAAAACACTGCGTGTTAAGTGGCGGAAATCAACACCGCGCTTTGTCGGAAAGCGGTAAAATGAAAATAATTTAAATATCTTTCCCCTGAATAGGGATCGAACTTACAACCATCATACCGAACTCACAACTCACACCGTTTACAGTCAGATACGTGAAGTATCGGTCTTAAATATTAGAAAAAGTATTAACATATCAATGTAAATGAAACATCGTCTTCTAATTTGTTTTAGACGACTCCATTACGAAATTTAGAAACAGCTGCGACCTTTATATCGTATGAACGTGACAACATTATATTGGATAATTTAATTGAATTGGGCGTCGCCATTAATATCATTATAAAAAAACATTTTAATATTTTTCGTTTAAATTAAATTAAACTATAAAAGCAAAAGAAATTGTTAAAAATAAAATATCTACGACCTGAAAGACCTATGTATGTACATATGTATCTTATGAATAATGTATGTATTTAAAACGGAAAACTAACAATTTTTTATTTATACATTCCCAAGTATGAAACTCGAACCCACAACCATCGCGCAACAGCCAAACGCTGTTCCACTGCACTTCAACAGCTTCAAAATGATTACTTAAAATAATAGCAGCAACAGACTGGAAAATAAGTTCACGTCGTCACGTCGCCCAAATTGCTTTCGACTTAATCATTTCAATTCCCAAGTCGCCTTTTAATTCTGTATAATAAGTATAATTGATTTTATGTTATAGACATATTATAATGTATCATCAGATGCGATAGCGATTAAGAACTCTAAAATTTAAAGTTAAATTTTTTAATAGCTTCACGTTATATCCCGCATATAGCAGGATAGGCAGAGGGAACCTACTGTTACGAGACTCCCGTCCCCACGCACCACACTATTTCCGATATATAGCGTGATAAATGGTGAACCTTCTACCTGAGCGTAGAAGTGAAAATAACTTATTCTCGAAATCGAACAAAGAATCGTCACGTACACGCCAAACACTGGACCGCTAAGGACTAAATTATAATTTTTGTTAATTTGAAATAACTCTATTATTGTTGAATCATATCCTATTTCATTATCAGAGAATGATATACCTAATAAGTGATGGTATCTCTATGAAATATACATTTTTTTTTTAAGCAGAACCACAACAAGTAGCAGTAGACAGAGCTTCCAAAAAATAAGACATAAGTAGAAGCTTTCGTGAAAAATATTTACAAAAAATCATGATTTTTTAAAGTAGAGAGATTTAAACCCGCGCCTCTTAGTAAACGCGTTAAAATTTCAATACGTATTCCAAAAATATATATTTTTTTTATTAAATTTTATTGCATACAGAGTAAAAAATAATAGAGAAAGTCATTAATTTGCAACATATCCGTTTTACAATAAAAAAAAACCATAGCACGGCGGGCGCGATGCGTCATTGTATACTCGAAGGACCGCCATTGCTGCTACTCGTTAGGTGGCAACTTTGATATCATTTATTTTAAAATTGAGGCCAGTCGTGGCGCAGTGGCACAAAGTGTGACTGTAAAACCGACTGGTTGTGGGTTCGATCCCCACTCGAGGAGATGAAATATTTACTTAAATTTATATTTCCATTTCTTCGCTCTGGTGTCGAGGTTAAGCGTGGCGTTGGGTCAACTCAACACGCAACGCCTCCAGAATTCGGCAGAAAGTGAGGAACGAAGTGTCTTAAAACTAGGCTCCCTCTGCCTACCCTGCTGTGTGCGGGATACAGAATGAAGCTGATTTTTTTTTCTATTTTAAAATTACAATATAATGTTAGAGAGTTTCAAAACTAATCTATAACAATTGTACTAGCAAATTATAAATACGGTCCGTCGTGGCGCAGGAGCACAAGCGTGAGAATGTAATCGGGGTGGCTGTGGATTCTATTCTCACTCGGGACAAGCGCGAAAAAATTTAATATTTTCATTTCTTCCTATAACGAGGCAAAATGCGGCGTTGACATCCGCTAGTCAACACACAATGACTTCAGAATTCATCAAAAAGTCGCTAACGAAATCACCTTAACGGGAATGGAATATTTTCACACTGGGTTTTCAGGTTCCCTTTGTCTACCTTAGCGGGATACAGCGTGAAGCTAAAAAAAACTTGCCTCAATATGAGCAACATCAAATATACTATACATTCTAAATACCTTTTAATTTTTCAAACATACATACATACATATTTATATAAAACCAGAATGCATTTATACCGTTTTACTACCGGGAAGTGGCCACACGCATCGTTCTATGAAATTATAAACTCAAGACAACTCTAAGTTTTTTTTTGTATATGATATATATGTTATTAAAATCCAATATTTATGCTTCAATTTAATTTTTTCACTCATATATGGAGATTATAATAATTTTCAATTTCCTTAAAAATGTAAAATTTTTAATTTTCATTCAAATTGACCAAAATTGCGAAAAAATACATAATTTTACTATTCAAAAGAATATAAAAATTATTTATTTATCACATAAACCAATTATGTTATATTTACTTGGAATTACTAAGTGAATATTTTGATTTTTTTATAGCTCCATTCTGTATCCAACATATAGCAGGGTAGGTAGGCAGAATCTAGAGTTAGGCCACTCCTTTTCCCACTTTCTGGCCATTTTTCAAGACATTACGCGTTGAGTTGCGGAACTTAACGCCGCGCTTGTCATGTTATAAATAAAAATAAATAAAAAGAAAGTCAGACACTATCGATGCGCCACGACGGTCACGGTTCAATATTATTTGTGCATTTCAATTGTAGTTTTATTATCTTTAAAACTATTTAATGTTGTTTAAAATGAGAAAATTCATTATTATTAAAAATTCCATTGTCTGACTCACGCGTGATACATCCCATTCGTACTGGGAGGCATTCGCAACGCTGACTCATTGTTAGACGCTTTCCCCTAAAGCCTTTTGACATCGTAATATGTAGAGAAATTTTAAGTCCTTCTTATTAATATTATTATACTCGAGGGAACAAACTATTTTCATTTTCTCGTTTTGGTAAGAAGATAAAGCGCGGCGCTTGCACACATTGTTTCGAAAATTGGGCAGTGCGTGGTGAACAGTGTCTCAACATTAATCTGTTACAACGTGAAGCTAGAAAAAAAATGTTGAAAAAGCATTATTTTATTATCGACAAATTCGTGACGATTTAGGTATATTGACAAAAATAAAATATTTCAAACATAAAATAACCTAATGTTCAATTTATATATAGATTTGGCTTCGTATTCATTTTTCGAGTGTGGCATATAGAGGCTAATATTGAGTCCTTTGCCATATTATGATCCAAATACCGGACCTTTCTGTCAAAAAACCTTTGTATGACTAAAACTTATATATACTTATGTATATGATACCTTTTCCTTAGCTACTATGGTAATATGTTAATTGAATTTTACACAGGGCTACTCTACAGGACATAAAAGGATCTACTACGCTGCCGTCAGAATAATGAAATTTTACTTTGATGAAAATACATTATATATTCATAATAAAATTTTTGAAGGACCATACAGACATAACTTGTTATAAGCTGTACTGTGATTTTGTAAAAATAACTCATCTCATACTGAATGTATACTAATTTTAATTTAGATTTGAACCTACAGTCACAATTACAATGACCAACCCAGCCTCACGTTTTATCCCGCTTATAGCAGAATATTCTGAGAGAACTTCTTCATTCTTCACTCTCCGCGCAATTTGAGAAACTTTGAGTCGGGCGGTGGAACCTAACACCAAACTTTGCCATGAAAGTAATTAATTTCCCCTGCATGAGGTTCGAAATCGCAGTCCACGTTTGTTTGTTTCAGCTAGCAACAGTTAGTGTTAAGATACTTTCCGCCGACTTCTGCAGGCGTTGTGTGTTGAGTAGCGGAACTCAACGCCGCGCTTTGCCTCGACACCAATGCACAGAATCAAAAATATAAATATTCGATTTCTTCGAGTAGGCATCGAACCCACAACCAGTCGATTTTACAGTCACTGTTTCTGCCCCTGCGCCACGACTGGCCTCCTAGATATATATATATTTATTTATAAATAACCAAATCGATATCGAATCGCAGAACTCATGTCCACAAATAGTTGTCATGGGCGTGTCACAGAACCAGTCATCCAACCAGTCAACAAACTAATCAGATTTTATCTAACTAATAATACACTAAGTAAATACATAAATATTTGTTACCAATCACAGTAATATTACAAATGTGAATGTAAGTTTGTTTGTTACATTTTTACGCCAAAACTAATTACGGATTATGACGGAACCGATTATCATGAAACTTTACACACATATTTCTAGAGGTAAGGATAAGAATGAATATAGAATACCTCTTTGCTTTGGCTAATATAATTTTAAGCTATAAATTTAAAAAAATCTTGATCATGGCATCATTGACATTGATCATAATTCAAAAGATATACACGTGATAGTTGTGGGTTCAATTCTAACAAGAGGAAATGCTATCTAGCTATCCAAGGAGCAATATTAGTGAATTCTTATATGACTAGAAAGTGGAAAGCGGAATATTTGGACACCACTTTATTCGAGATACGTGAATCCACCTCATAATAAGAAACCAACTTAAGAAAAAAATAAAATTTTATCAAAAATGACTAATTATATAGCAATCTGTTTTCCTTAAATGGCGTTCAAAACGGTTAACAATGAGTCACGACTTCTCAGAGTATGTGTACGTAATTACGCACATTTCTCCTAAAGCAAGCGATTGATTCACGTCTTGGGTAAAAAAATAAAAACAAATTCTAGGTCGATCCAATTGACTTTATCAATCGACTGAGTCATAGATATTAAATTAATTATACATATAAACACAAAATTTGTTATAATGTGCTTTTCGTCTTTTCTTAATAAGGTCATTTTTAATGATTTTTTATCTACACGCTATATCCCGCATATAGCTAACCCAGTTCTGAGACCGACCGACCAATATCGATTAGATTAGCTTCCATAAAGCCCTTGGACCCTTTTATACTATGTATAAATAGCTATTTATATGTTAACATTTCATAAATGATGCACATACTAAGAAAAAAATGTTACATTAAAAAGTACAATTTCTTTAATAATTAAATATTGCTTTAACAGTTGAATTATTAAAAAAGTTTCTGAAGTGAATAATTTATTTATAAAATATAATTGGAAAACGGTGTTGACTTCCGCCATTCAACACGCAATGCCTCAAATATTCGGCAAAAAATGGGGAAAAGAGTGTCGCGACACTAAGTTCTCTCTGCCTACCCTGTTATATGCGAGAGACTGCAAAAAAAAAAGAAAAAATAAAGCAATAAAATAATTATTTAAAAAAAATATTTTTTAATCTAATATAACGTAAACGTTATATATACTAAAGTAATAAAATACACCCATTACCCTATCAAAGAGTTATATTGCGGCATATATGTATGTTAAAATTCCAAAATAGATTGTTAGTCATCGACCCCAATGTACATATATAATATATTTATGTATGTATGTATATTTAGCGATAATGCAAAAATATATTATAGAGTTGTTTTGCGTACGTCAGCGTTCTCATTACATAGTTTTATTGTTTAAGAGGCAAATCGTGGAGCAGGAGCACAAGGGTGTGACTGTAAACGCGGCGGGTGTGGGTTCGATTCCCACTTGAGGAAATGAAATATTTAATATTTTCATATTATTTATTATTGTTCGCTCCGTTAACGTGGTAAAGCGTGGCGTTTATATCTGTCATTTAATACGCATTGCGTTTTTGGTGGAAAGTAGGGAACGAAAAGACATTCTGTTCCGCAACCTTAGGTTTCCCGGTTCCCTCTGACTACCAGACTATATGCGGGATACAGCGTGAAAGGTCTGAATTCGACTTGCATTCAGTACATATTCGTGTGCTATATGTGTTTTTGTCTCATTACTACAGCGTCTGACCATAAAAGCAGTGGGTTAAGAGTTTGAAATCATTCGGGGCATATTCACCACCATTTCCTCGCTTTGGTAGACAAAGCACGGCGCTGAGTTCTACCCCGCAACATGCAATGTCTCGAAAAGCAGTTCGCGGGGAACAGAGTATCTTAACACTAAGTCTCCTCTGTCTTTCCTACAATATGCGGGATACATCGTGAAGAACAATAAAAATGAAGTCAAATAGCCGTAAATTGTATTAAAATATAATAAAAGTAATTTCTATTAAAATCTATACAGTATAATACGTTATTCCTTACGCATCCATCTACATCTATTAACCTTGGATCCTTTGGAAAGCGTCCAATATAATTAATTACATGAGGATACATTAGAGGTATTTTTTTATTTTTTATATTCACTAGTCTAGTGGCTTGGAAATGGAAAACGTGGTGACAATTTTTTTTTATTTAATTATATGCCAAGGTAATATAGATATTATATATTAAGGAACTATTTTTTTTAAACAAAATAAGAAAAAGACTTACATTTAAAAAAAAATAATTAAAAGAAGATTAATATATATCGAATATCAAAATAACGTTATAATATTATAATAGTGGCTATTTTTTACTTCATTATTAAATAATGAAATTAGACTCCACAGCGTCACCGTCGCTATTAAAGTCAGACGCTGTGCCACTGTGCCACCACAGCCGCAAGGATATTTTTAGACCTTTTTAGCTTAACTCTATTTCGCGCACGTAGCATGGGTAGACAGAGGGCACCTGGGAACCCAGTCTTAAGACACTCCGTTCCTCATTAAGATACTTCTGTACCCCATTTTTACTGCGTTATCAGAGCGAGATCAAAGTATTAAATATTTAATTTCCTCGAGAGGCGAAAAAAAAATGAGGGAAGAAACCCACAATAGTCGTGTTGACAGTCGCACGCTTGCTGCCCTGCGCCACGACGGCCTAAAACATTTCTTTTTAACTGCTAAAATGATTAATTAAAACACGCCATTATTACGAAGAACACGGAACAAAATGCAAATGCAATAAATTTCCCTTCTGCTTATTTTGAAATATGAATAATTAGTTTCTTAAAAATATTTCAAAGTCTGCACTTTGTTTATGATGTGGAGGCGAGCGAACGACCTCAGTGCGTATGTCGAATAGGGCTACCAATTACCAAGTTAATATGCAAGCACTGTAAATACTTTTTTTTTTATGACAGACGATAAACTTAATATTTAATGCATTAAAAGTTATTATATCAGCTTCACGCTGTATCCCGCACACAGCAGGATAGGCAGAGGGAACCTAGTGGAAGACATTTCGTTCCCCAGTTTCAGCCGAATTCTGGAGGCATTGCGTGTTGAGTGGCAGAACTCAACGCCACGCTTTGCCTCGACACCAGAGCGAATAAATGGAAATATAAATTTAAGTAAATATTTCATGTCCTCGAGTGGGGATCGAATCCACAACCAGTCGCTTTTACAGTCATACTTTGTGCCGCTGTGCCACGACTGGCCTGAATATCTTGATACTTTATTTATTAAAAGTTAATAATATATATATAATCTTTAGAGCAAGTGAGCACTGACTGCAATGATTGTGGGTTCGACTCTCATTCAATGAGTAAGCGAATGAGTTATCTTGATTTATTCTGCCACACAATACAAAATGGCTCAATATAATTGGCTTAAAATAGAACAAGAGGCTACACTAGGTTGCCTCTGCCTTCCCTGCTGTGATAGCTGATTTAATTTTTTTTTACTTAAAATAGAACAAGATAATTGATAAAGGTAATATAATTTGTATTTATTTGAGCCATATCAATGCAATAAAATTATTTGATAACTTATCTATATATAGATATATTCAATTACTGCATTAGATACGAATCTAATATACTTTTATAAGATACTATTTTTTTTTACTTAGTAAAGTTTCCACTGTTGTTTTCGATTTTCCATTAGATACATTGTGTAATGTAATTTTAATTATCCTTAAATTAGTTAGAGGAGTTTATTTTGAGGTAAAATAATAATTATGTCATGATATAATTAACTTATATGAGGAAAAGATCCTAATTACTAGTCAACACAAAAATATAATTTTGCGATAATTTAACAGGACATTTGACATGTTTTCAAGAAAACAAACTTTAACCCAGCGCCATTTCGTTTTCCAGTAATATTATCTTCATAATTAATTAGCAAATTATTGCGCTGCCCAGACACTCCATTCGTCTTTTTCCGCTTCATTTTTAAGACATTTCATGTAGAGTAGCAGAACTCAATGCCACGTACTGAGGTCTTGTTACCAGAGCTAAGAAAAGAAAACATTTATTCATCGAGTAGGAATCAAATCCAGAACCTTTATTTACAATCAGACGCGGTGACGCTGTGCCACATTGTGTCACAGTCGTGTCACAAGCATATATATAGTATGTTTTGTAGAATTTTTTAGTTACAGCTAAATTATTTATATTATAATTTTGTTTTTAATACGACACACAACCCTACCAATCCGCAACGCGGTACATTGACACGTCTGATGGAGGTTTGCATTAAACAATGTTTTGGTTCTCACTAAATAATGTATGGATTTTAAACATTTTTTTTTATAATAACTTTTACAACCTCGATAATTTTATGACAGTTAAAGGTCGAGTGAGTATTATTATCATTATTTTTTAAGCGATTCAAGAGAATACTAAAATTTTGAGATTTGAGGCCAGTTGTGGCGCAGAGACACTAAGTGTAAACGCGACTGGTTGTGGGTTCGATTCTTATTCGAAATAATGAAATATTTAATTAAATTTATATTTCTATTTATTCGCTCTGGTGTCGAGGCAAAGCGCGGCGTTGTTTTCTGCCAATCAGCACCAAATACATCCAGAGTTCAACGGAAAGTGGAGAACGGAGTGTCTTAACACTAGGTTACCTCTACCTGCTGTGTACGAGATACAGCGTGAAGCTGATTCAATTTATTTTTTTTTACTAAAAATGTTGTCGTAAATTAATACAGTATTTATATGACGATCAAATTAAAGTAAAAGTATAATTTAACTTAGTAGTGAAGAAGTATAATTTTTAGATTAAAACGCAAAAACAACATCAAAAACAGTGCAGGTTTAACTGCTGTCAAAATATTTATAAGAAATTCTTATGAGACAACAACAGCATGCATTTCTTCATAAATTACTTGAAGATTTTAATGAAGTCCAAAAATACGTCTTTGTTTTAAACATACGAAACCCGATACGGTGTGTAAGAGTTGAATTTGATGGTTTAAATGGGCTCATGCCAAATATTTAACGAAATTAATGTAAAATATGTGAACGACTAAACCTTC
This sequence comes from Heliconius erato x Heliconius himera, assembly GCA_013421005.1. Taxonomy (NCBI): domain Eukaryota; kingdom Metazoa; phylum Arthropoda; class Insecta; order Lepidoptera; family Nymphalidae; genus Heliconius; species Heliconius erato x Heliconius himera. The sequence continues at coordinate 6,867 of JAATLQ010036296.1, read as the reverse complement.
CTTTTTATGTATATTTCTTAAAATGTTAAATTAGAAAGTGGCAATGAGGCCGTCGTGGCACAAGGATGTGACTGTAACGCGACGGTTGTAAGTTCGATCCTCACTCGATTTAATTAATTATTATTTCTTAAGATTCTTTGCTCTAGCATCAAGGCAAAAAGCCCGAAGTTGAGTTCCGCCACTCAACACGCAATGCCTTTGAAAATACGGCGGAAAGTGGGGGACGGAGTGTTTGACTTTACACTAGGTTCCCTCTGCCTACCATGCTGTATGTGGGATACAGCGTGAAGCTGATTTATTTATTTTTTTTATTTTAGAAAGTGGCAATGAGATAAGCGAGATGATCTCACGAACTATCGACAAGCCGCTCGGTGATTAAATGTGATATACCTACAAACATTAATCACTTTGTATTTATGACACACTAAAAAGTGTATTTAATATTGCTTTGTTATACTGTTTAGTACCTAGGTTTTTACTGCGGCTTCGACAGCGTGGCCGAATGAAATTAGCTAAAAGTTGTAAATATTCTAAGTGCCCGAGGTTACCCTGACTACTGCGGTCTCATCATCATCATCTTCATAACCAACAGAGTGGGTCAGATCGAAAAAAATGTGATGTGGTGTAGTCTACATTATCTTCCTCACTCATCTCTTGAAAGTGGAATTTAAGCAAAATGAGTTTATATTTCCACCAAAGAGTATTATTTTTATTTTTTGTGTATTTTGTAATCACTTCGCTCCACTCCCTTGAACTGATCGAGTTCATTTGAACTCTAACTTCTCGCTCGGTCTTTTCCACCCGACTATTTATTGAGGGAAATACCAGTACACAGTTTACTCTCGCTAGTTCAACGTAGTCTTTTATAGCCTTAATATCAAACCGCTCGCTTTGAGTGCCACTCGTGGAGTAGGAGCACACGTGATAAGTTGTAGATCCGATTCCCACTCCAGGAAATGAAATATTTAATATTTTCATATGCTCGCTCTGGTAACGAGGCAAAGTGCGGCATTGAGCTACATCACTCAACACGCAATGTCTCCAGAATATATCGGAAAGCTAGGAACGGAGCGCCTTAACACTTGGTTCCCTGGTTTCCTTTATACCCTACTATGTGCGGGATACAGCGTGAAAATAAAAAATATCATGCGGCCTGTACTCCTTTTGCCGAGACGTGGTCGCCATTCGAGGACCTTTCTTCCCCATCGGAAAAAAAATACGAAACAAAAAATTCATTACATTTTAAAATACACGTTTTCATTTCGCCACAACACATGTCGTTCAAACATACATATATACTTATATTTAAAAAACAGACCGTTACAATGAGTCACGAGGCCTCACGAAGCTTTATTACGTTATAACTAAGCATTGTGTTTTATTTTTGTGTCAAACGTACGACCATTTTTAAAAAATACCTACACATATGTATTATATATCTGATAGCCTAAATTGTGGACTTTTCAAGATTTGCATTTCAAGACGTTAATTGCATATTAAAAAACGTATTAACATAGTGTGTCAACCGACTTCTGTAAAAGGAGGAAGTTCTCAATTCAACTGTATTTATTTGTTAGTTACCGTTTAAATTTCCACTGGGTGGGGAAAATGATCAATCCATCCATGAAAGTTGAAAAGCTAGAAAAGAAAAATCTATACATATAATAAAATTGTAATTGATCGGTGTCTATACTTGGAAGATACAAAAAAAAATTTTTGCAATTTTTTCTATTATAAACTAACAAACTACCTCAATTAACTGGCTAAAACTATAGTAAATTATAATACAAATAATATTTTTTAGCTGCAGCAACATTAGTCTCCGCATACCCCTTTCCGCCACCGTCGTCCTCCTCTGCATAGATGCCCTCCGGAGGGTCCTCATGGTTCACTCACGTTCATACAAATTCTATTAAAGTTACAATTCTAAGCCCTACACGAAGTATGAACAGAAATCGCACTCAAACCTAATCCGATAAAAAGAGCGGCGCCAATAAGTAATTTAATTTTAACGCGTCTGGTGTTCATTTTACATAACATCTAGAATCTAGACGGCGGGGACACAAGCGTGCGATGTAAGCTTGACGGTTGTGGGTTCGATTCCCACTCGGGAGAATGAAATATTCAATATTATTCTTTTATTTCCTTGCACGGGTAAGAAGGCAAAGCGCGGCGTTTAGTTCCACCGCTTTACACGTAATGCTTCTAGAATTCGGTGGAAAATAGGAAAACGGAGTGTCTTATTGGGGAACAGAGTGTCTTAACACGAGGTTTCCAGATTTTCTCTGCCTAGGGTAGGCCATGTGTGGGATAAATGGTAAATCATTTATCATATTGAGGATGTTGTGGCGTTTTTCACAATTTCAGAAAATAGACATGACGGCTATAGCTTCGATCCTCACTTAAGAGAAATCTTATATTTAAATTATTTTCATTCGCCCGCACAGGCAGCCAAGTTCCGCAACGTCTCCGAAATTGGGCAAAAAAATTAGGCGGTGTATTTAGTTACAATTTTTATTAAGAATACAATATAAACATTAAAATGTACATAATATTAACATAATTTCAACATAAAATTACACAAAAAGTCTACCACTTCTACCTACCACAGTATAAAATAAAGAGAAGAGAAAAAAACCAAAACAAAAGGAGAGTTAATAGTTACCAACAACATTCAATGTATTACAACATCCCAATACAAAGCGATCAATATAAGACAGCCTTCAATTGTTATTGTCAATGATGTACACTCATTAAGCGCATGCCACAGGTAGATACCTACTATTTAAACGACAAAAAGTTTTTTTTAACTTCACGTTGTATCACGCACATAGCAGGATAGGCGGAGGGAACCTGGGAACCTAGTGTTATGTCACCCCGTTTTCATTAAGATACTGTGTACGTTACCCACATTCTGTGGAATTTTGAAGGCATTGTGTTTGAGTGGCGGAGAGTCGGAAGGAAATGAAGATATTAAATATTTCACTTCCTCGAGTGGGAATCGAACCCATAACCTGTACCTCGCATGCACGCTTGTGTCCCTGCGCCACGACTGGCCTCAGATATTTTTTATTTTTATTTTTAGTTACGCAAATAGCATGGTAGGCAGGGGGAACATATTGTTTAGACACTCCGTTCCCTACACACCGTAAAAATTTCGAGACATCGCGTACTGAACGGCGGAATTCAACGCGCAATGTCTTATTACCAGAGCGGGAAATTTCATAAGAATAAATCAGCTTCACGCTGTATCCCGCACACTGCAGTGTAGGCAGAGGAAACCTAGTGTTAAGACACTCCATTCTCCTTCATAAGAATAGTTATTTGAAATACAATAAGGGCTTCTATATCCCATATTAAACATAATAATAAAAATAATTATTAAGGAAAAAAACATTCAAAGGACGATGTTTACAACTACACAACCAACAATCAAATATAAACCTTAATTATTAGACATTACAGTGTATAATTAGTTAAGCATACGTCTAATCAACGCCAAATATTCCGTTACGATAAATTAGAATACAGACAAGTTTTTCAATTAATGTTAGATAAGAGAGCGATCGGTTCGGGTCGGCGACCTCAGTGCGACCTTTGGATGTAATTATTAAACTGCATTGCATCTCTGAGCGGAGGGTGACGTCACTCCGTTTTTTTCGTCTTTTTATTTTAATATCTGAATATACAAAACTATAAACAGAAGATATTGAGGCCAGTTGTGGCGCAGGGGCACAAAGTGTAAACGCGACTGATTGTGGGTTCAATTAATTTAATTTAATTTTAATTTAATTAATTTAATTTATATTTCCACATTCTTCGCTCTGGTGTAGAGGCAAACCGCGGCGTTATGTTCCGTCACTACACACGCAATGGTTACAGAATTCGGCGAAAAGTGGGGAACGGAGTGTCTTGTGCACTAGGTTGCCTCTATCTACTCTGCTGGTTTAATTTATTTTTTTAAGCTAAAAAAAAAAGAAAAAATATTTAAATATACAAGATTACAAACAAAAGAATTATTTAAAAAACTAAAGTAAATAAAACAGAACGCAAAAGAATACGTAAACCTACATTAAATTAAAAAGCATTTACTCGTATTTGCGCGTCCACATCCGGTAGGCACCGAAACTGCCATATTGTTATACAAAACACAATTTCGTGCGCGTGCGCCGACCTTCGCTCTTATGGAGGATATATATGAGGAGAGGGAACCTAAAAACCGGTCAAGATTGAACCGACAGGATTCCGTTGGGGCTCACGAAATTGATAAGACGAGTTTCACTTGTAAATATCTATATGGTGGATATTGTTATTTGACACTGTGTTACTTTGAACCTTCTTTTTTTGTTTGAAGTTCATGAACCTTAATTTTTTTTAGAAAGATCGATAAGTATTATAAAATCTGGAAGGAGAAGTCTTATTGAAATATATTTAACGTAACGGGATTTGAATCTGTACCTCTCGTTGTTCTTCTAAGCGCTCTATACATAATATACTAACAAATAACTCTGTTTAATATTACAATACCAAAGTACTACTATTGTTATACAATATACAAACAAGCCTAACATTTCTTGAAAGTCATAACTACAATATTATTACAACTAATATTACATCAACAGTAGGAACTCTAAATCATTAAAACAAGAAACACGCCTAAACACGTCCTTGGCGTGCCTCGTTACAATTCCGATTAGTATAAATGACTCTTGTCGAACCTTATTACCAACGCTTAAAGTATAAAATTAACTTGTGACAACTGAACTAATATAACTTCTAAGTCAGGTTCCACCGCGAGCGAAGCGGACTCATTAAGGACTCCGCTTACTTCGCAAGAGTAAACTACATACTTGTATTTTCACCAACAAATAGTCGAGCGGTAAGGACTGGGCGAGCAGAAAAAGTTTAAATGATCTCGCTCAGTTCTAGGGAGCGGAACGAAATAATTATAAAGTATAAAAATCTTTGATGGTGGAAATATAAACCTATTTTATCTAAAAGCTGTCCGTTCCGTTGCATCATTCGCTTATTTCTCTTTCGTGATGGAAATCAAGCTGTATAAATTTTCTAAAACATAGTTTAAAATTGAATTTCTCTCCAAAAAAAAATAGTAAATATTTAGTGAAACGTCACTCTGTATTCTTAAAACTGTCGATTAGTGTTAGGTATGGGAGTAACTCAAAACGATTAGTAGCTTCACACGGGATTCACCCGAACACAGCAGGGTAGACAGAGGGAACCTGTGAACCTAGTGTTAAGACACTCCGTTCCTATTTAGACACTTCCCCACTCCACCCCACAAAATTCGATGAAAAGTGGGGAACGTTCATGTGATAAACTAGAATAACCAATAGTAGTGTATGACACATGACACATTCTAAGTACCCAATATAATTCTGATAACGAAACTACCAACCTATAGCGTATATAACCCTTGGTAAATGGAACTCTCCAATAAAAAGTACAACAGTTTCTGAGATCAGTACTATCACCCAAACAAACTTTTGCAACTGTTTTGTGCAGCTTACTCCATAATATTAGCATACCTTGAAGTATAGTTGTTTTCATCAGGCGGGAATTGAACCCACAATTGTCACTTTACGCTGTTTCAATCTGCATAGCAAACAAGTATTCCAAAACGGTGCTAAAATTGCATTTTTCTTGGCAACTTGTTTATACGCAAGTGTCGTAACGTAATGTGCTCGATTCCATATGACCAAATATAGGAAATATATGACGATCTTAATAGGTATTTTAACTTTAATTAACTGTGCCACTATATGTTTTTTTATACGTGTATAAAATAGGATATGCGGGATAGAGCGTGAAGCTAAAAAAATATATCAATACTTCGCAATTGTGACTGTCCTTGTGCAGTGGCACAGAACGTAACTGTTAACTCGATCGTAGTGGGTTGGATTCCCAATCAGGGGAGGGAATTAGTTAATATAATCATTTCCTTTCTCTGGTTACAAGACAAAGCGCGGCGTTGATTTCCGCCGAGGCATTAGCAAAGACAAAAACAAAATTATTTTCCACAGATTATCCACTAACAACATACACATAGAGGACATGAGGCCAGTCGTAGCGCAGCGGCACGAGCTGTGACTGCAAAGCCGACTGGTCGTGGGTTCGATCCTCACTCGAGGAGATGAAATATTTACTTAAATTTATATTTCCATTTCTTTGCTCTGGTGTCGAGGTTAAGGGCGGCGTTGAGTTCTGCTACTCAACATGCAATGCCTCCAGAATTCGGCAGAAAGTGGGGAACGGAGTGTCTTAACACTAGGTTCCCTCTGCCTACCCTGCTGTGTGCGGGATACAGCGTGAAGCTGATTATTATTATTTATTAACATACACATAAATCTACTTAAAATTATATAACAAAAAAAAATACTTAAGTATTTAAAAAAAAGTAATGAAAACAAAGAAAAAAAACAGTCCACCGCCAACCTCCCGACCCGACCCGTTCCGTTTCACTTGACCGAGCGACAATGACCGGCAGATGCCGATACTGTGACCGTGTAACGGAACGCCCACAGTCTATATATTTTAATTGAAATGCTATAAATTGTTTTATTTTGAATAATTTACATAAATACTGTAATAATAAAATGGTATTTAATGTTTTTATATTTTTTTTATAAGATAAGTCATCTAACTGATGAGAATATTGTGTCGAAAAGATTTACTTTAGTTTATAGTGGAGAAACGAACATAAATTAATTAATTCGAATGGGATTGGACCCACAACCACGATAGCCTCTGACATAAATATTACCCCGAACGGGATTTGAATTTTGAACCGATCACCCCTCCAGAAATAACAACAATATTGATAAAATTGTGAAACATTTAAATTAATAT
>JAATLQ010036295.1:0-36969 GCA_013421005.1 Heliconius erato x Heliconius himera | reverse complement strand
AATCGATTCTAAAAAACGAAACGATCACAAATATTAAAATCCATAATATCTGTATATCTAACCAACTTTGTATAAGGATAGCACACAATACTCAGTTATATATAAAAAATATATTGCTCAGGGTTTCAGTGGGTCGGTTTATCAAATCAGTACACGTTTGATGCCTGTAGATTATTTCTATTATAAGTTTGTATAAAAACACTAAGAAAAACCATAATATTGGCTCAAAATAAAAAAAATGTCATATTTAATTTATTAACATTTTGTTCCCCTTCTTACACACTGACCATATAGTTTGAAACGGAATATACTAATAAAAAATATAAGTAAAACAAATAAGAAAATATGAATAGCTAACAAGTTATATCATCTCTTTTAAATTCAATTACTAAATTATTAGCTTTTATATAAATAATTAAATAAATAAATAATTAGTAAATATCTTAAATATGTTATAATCTAAGATACGCTAAAATGTATACATAAACGTTTTTAAAAAATCTTACTAACTAATGATATGTTTAATTTGATATGTATGTATTACATTGATATGCAATTCATCACAATCGTGTCCATCTTAATCGATGGGTAAATTTGACTAGACTGTTTTTTTTAATCTTCGGGCCACCCGAGATCTTCTCCGATTAAATCGTAAAACCGCTGGTTGTGCTGCACAAAGAACTTACGTAATTTGGTGACGACGGCGGGGTCCACCCGCGGGTGCCTTCGTCCCTTTGTCTCCCGCAAGCACTTGTCCGTGGTGTCGTTACGCAAGCAGTAGAATCCTTTAGTTTCGTTGAAGTAGAAGTTTTTTCTTCCTGTTGTTAAATAAGACTTCAGTACAAAACGTAAAAAAGTGAAGCTATTTTTTAGCTTTGTGGTTGGGCTATTGTTGCAAAAATGTCAAGTGTTTTGTGAGGCAATTTTATCCTTGAATTATTTAAGTCCTACAAATGACTTTTTTTTTACTTTTTATATAAAATGGATTTTTAAGACAAGTTAGTGTTGAATTTTATTTATTTCATGCTCACCAATTTTATGCTCCAGCCCTAGAAATTTTTCGATACGACGCAGCTGCGGTACCGGATCTTCTATAAGCTGATCGCCGTTTACTACCAAAATTTGTTCCCGCGGGAACACTTCCAGCCATCGATGGAGATATGCGTGGTATAATGATATTGCTATTGGCCTATAGATCATTTTATATACTTTAAAAACATGCTTTATAAACGAAATAAACTTAAACTTCATTTTCTGCATTGAAATTATTTAAATTTTGTATGTATTTGTACTTTTCATTTGTTTAGTACCATATGTATATAACAGGAATCAATTATTATTAATATATTAAATTTCGTACCGATAAGCAATATTTATTGAGCCATCTGCAGCTAAAGCCAGATGTTCAAAGGGCTTCGCAGCGTCAGGTAGTGGGTGTCCCACAAGGGATACAGCAGGGGCAGACGGAGTTGCTCGACTACGTAGCTGGGTATAATCAGAAATAGCCCTCGTAACCGGTTCACGTACAATCAATAGTAAGCGCACCGAAGAATTCATAGCTCGTACTCTTTCAGGTACCTTAAAGAAATCTTCAAATAAATAAGCAGTCATAATATACAATTTTTGAAACATAATATTAGATAAAGGAAAATTTTCAAAGCAATATCCTAATTTACATTAATTTCCAGAGAAAAATTACTTATAAAGCTTCTTAATAAAAACATTTTTATGTAATTTAATAACATTTACAAATCTATTTTCAAGGTAAACATGAATTATTCATAATAATGAACTAAAATTTTGCAGAAAGAAACGTATATTTTATTATACTAATTAGCTTTGGAATACGAGCTCGTAGGCATGTTTTTTATTGTACAAAAAGTTTTACAAATATAATATTTATTGAGGTAACAAGAACGGCACAATATTTGTTTCTTACCTCGGGGGTAACGAAGTAGCTGGGACTTTTTTCTATAGTTATTTGCCCTTTAAAGGAAAGGGGCATTTTGCTTCTATACCATTCTAAGCCCAGAGCATAGTTCTCGTCACGGTCGAAAAAATGAACCTCCCCCGACGCCTTTTGAACCATAGGATGTAGATACAGCATTTCCAAAAGAGCGCGGGTTCCGCATTTACGAACGCCTATAATTAATGCCTGCACAAACATATTAACTACTTATAGATTTGTAATAACATACTGTATTTGAAAAACGTTGTTGTGTATTTATTTTAAAAAGTATTACAGTAGATTTTTAGCTTCACGCTGTATTCCGTTTATCTTTTATAAAGTAAATATATGTAGGCAGAGGCAACCTACTCATAAAACTCTCCTTTCTCTTCCTTCGGCAGACATAAACACCGTGTTTTATAGTAGGTAAGTATTATAAATAAAAATACGACACTGAAAAACTAAGCAACGATGCGTCAAAATTTAGAAAATAAAATAATATAAAAGATATTTTATCAACTTTGTGCAAAGAAGAGTTTGACTGACGATTATTTATACTACAATATATATATACATTAAAAATATAAATTTAAAAAATCTAAAACTATTAAATTTCCAGCTGACTATAATAATTGTTAAACAGAAAGCACCACTCGCTCACTGCATCTAATATTGGCAATTGTTAGATGTCACTGCAAAAATATACGTGTCAAGAAGTTTATACCTGAGGGAGCCGTCGGGCAGGCCTCGGAGGGCGCGGTGCTTTTAACCTTTTCCTTAAGGCCATAGGGTGGCTTATTGTACGACTGCTCTCTTGACTTTGTAATATCTTACGACCCTCGCTGGCAGCTGACGCCATGCTCGCCGCCTGAAGAAATATACCACTTGATCTCGCTGCCTTCAAAAATGCTATAAAATTAGTTTCTTTTTCTAAATGAAACTTTGTGATATTTCAATTTCATTAAAATAACAGAATTTTATGAAGAATCGTAATAATTCTAGAAGATATTATATTTTTGTAAAAAACGTACTTAATAAAAGTAACAATAAGTTCACGGATTGTGAATACTTGGATATTGCTTAGTTTTGCTATGAATATTATTGCAAAGAAAAACATTTTTTTTTATTTTCTATAATATTTATTACTATAACAGTGCGTTGGTTTAATACAATAATACAAAATCATTAAAAATATATAAAGCTGTTTCGAATCTCAAAAGTAATATTTTGATTATTTTTAATTGTAATAGTATTTATGACCAGTAAATGTAATGTAAATAATTTTTAATATTTGTCTATTCTAATGGAATTACGGTTTGAGGAATGTATATATACATACTTACATAAGTACATATATAAAATAAAATAAATAAATCAGCTTCACACTGTATCCCGCACACCACAGGGTAGGCAGAGGGAAGCTAGTGTTAAGACACTCCGTTCCTCACTTTCTGCCGAATTCTGGAGGCATTGCGTGTTGAGTGGTAAAACTCAACGCCACGCTTTGCCTCGACACTAGAGCGAAGAAATGGAAATATAAATTTATACATATATGTATTCCTAAAAACACGCCCATAGCCAGGGTGACAGTAATTACCGTAAACTCAATTTAGCTTAAATTTTTCGGCGTAATTTTTTTAATGTCATAATCATATAATATCAAGCTATATTCTAATTGAGGCTAATTGTACTTTTACGTACTTTTTTAATAGAAAACATGGATGTGTAGTAATGGCTTCCATATATTTTCTTTAATAAGTACTTTGCAAATATATTGGGATGTGGAATGTGAGATATTACTAAATAAAATATTTCATCATTCCTCACACGGTACATCTCTCTATGGTCAAAATATAAAACTTAAGTCATGATTTCGAGATAATCAAAAAATTAAATTATACGTCACTGTTCGTATCTAATGTTTGCAATAATTAATATTATTAACATATTATCTACAATACAACGTTATATTGTATGCTAATTCCATAAGAGACAACATAAGGCCAGTCAATGTGCAGAGGCGCAATTGTGTCACTATAAACGCGCATGGTCGTGGGTTCGATCCCCATTCGGAGAAATTAAATTTTTATTTAAATATATATTTTCATTTCTTCACTCTGATGTCGAGGCAAAGTGCGGCGTTGAGTTCCACCACTCAACACACAATGCCTCTACAATTCGGCGGAAAATGGGAAATGGAGTGTCTTAACACTAGGTTCCCTCTGCCTACTATGCTGTATGCGGGGTACAGCGTGAAGCTGATTTTTAAAAGAGAACGTAGTTTGTCTGAAATTTGGATATGCACTTAGCACTGTATTTATAATGTGGACAATATTCATTGATCTCTCACATTCACACAAGTGCATCCCCTTTGTGATCCCAATGATGATTCATCATTCAATATATAATTTACGAACGTGAACCTATCAATAAACGTCGAACGAGATTATCGACCCTTTTAATTATTCCATACATCCGCATAAGCTAATAAAGGTAAAAAATACCTATACATCAGCTTCACGCTGTATCTCACACACAGCGGGGAAGGTAAAGGGAACCTAGTGCGAAAACACTCCGTTGCCCATTTTCCACTGAATTCTGGAGGCATTACGTGTTGAGTAGCGGAACTCTACGCCGCGCTTTGCCTCGAGACCGAAGCGAACAAATGGAAATATAAATTTAAATAAATATTTCATTTCTTCGAGTGGGGATCAAACCCACAATAAGTCGCGTTAAGTCACACTTTGTGCCCCTACGCCACGAGTGTCCTCTATACTCTTCATGTTTAAGGAAAAAGAGTTTTTTGCTCTATTTCGATGAGCGGGCAAAAAGTCAGTAGGTACTCACTTTTCAATGATTTTTTTTTCACCTTCACACTGCATCCCGCATATAGGACGGCAGGCAGAGGGAACCTATTGCTAAGACACTTTGTTCCCCATTTTCCGCCAAATTCATTTTAAATTTTACGTATAATAGATTATTTTAATACAACATTGCGAAACTGCGATACAAAAATGCGAAGTCATAATTGCAAGCGTCCCTCATTGCGTCCCAGCGATGTAAATTTATGTCGAGCTCCGTAAACGATAATGCAAAACAGTTATGTAAATAACCATCTTTGTTGCGGTGCGGTGCTGTAGCGGTATTCTCGAATCTGATTAAAATAGCGAAGTTTTAAAAACACCGAAACACATGATGTCGGTACAAATTTACAAAGTACTGTAGTCGTGCCCTGGAAAATGTCAAAGGAACGCAAATGTCACCTATGACCTACTTATTTCCAGTTTGCGGTACACGAGCGAATTTAGAATGCGATTTAGAAAAGAACCGATCATTTTTAAACGGGCTACGGACTTTTTATTACAGATCGATGCTATCGTTTACCGCTGGTAGGACCGTATACTTAAATGTCTGTAGAATTGAAGTAACAAAACAAGGGCGTTATAAAGCAAGGGTAAGGTAGCACATGACTTCGTATATTGCATGCAAATTTAAATCGTAAAGTGTTGCCTTAGAGATTATAATCGTGTATGATAGGTATATAGATCAACGAATATCTATTTGATAGTATCTAGCGAGTAGGTGGCAACCTTAATTACACTTTCAGGTAATATCTGGATAGCCCAGCTGTGGGCTTGGTCGGGCACGCCCAATGCCAGTGATTCATGCAGTATATTTAGAGATTTGCTCGTATCTTTAAGGTGAGCCACCACCACCTACCGCGGTTCAATTTCTACTTCAAATTGGCCATATTTTTTTTAACAGTAATAGTCAAAATATTTGAATTTATTGAGGTTATAGTCGTAATAACGGTTAGGAGAGTAATAAAGTACTGTTATTACATTTTGTGGTGCCAAATTTATGTTTTTAATCAACTAAGGTGTTTTTATCATAATCCGTTTTTATAACGAAATGTAAGTAAATATTTTTTTATTTCTTTTTAGATTATTGTAACTCCATTACTCATTTATAAAAATATTTATACTTTGAAGATAAATCTATGTAGTAGTATATAGTTTATAAAAATATATAAAATATACACTACAAAATTTTTTATTTTAAAGTAGGTAAGCTCTCCTGTTAATTTTTTTAATGTGTTTTTATATAGATGACTAAGTTTTAAAGCTTTGTATCGTCTTAAATTTTTTTTAGTTATAAATAAGTAGGCGAGGCCAGTAGTGGTGCAGGGGCACAAAGTGTGACTGTTAACACGACTCGTTGTGGGTTCGATCCCAACTCGATGAGATGAAATATTTACTTAAATTTATATTTCCATTTTTTCGCTCTGGGGTCGAGGCAAAGTGCGGCGTTGAGTTCCGCCATTCAATACGAAATACCTCTAAAATTCGTGGGAAACGGAGTGTATTAATACTCGATTCCCTCTGTCTACCCTGATTAAGTGCAGGATACAGCGTGAAGTTGACTTTAATGTATAAATAAATCTTACAAACAAATCTTACATTTTATCGATTTTAAAATAACGTTTTACGAGTACTTTAACAGCGAAATCGTCTAGCCACTGTGACTTCAAGTGACTTTTATGTGAAATGTGATTGTTTTATTTGATTAAGTTGTTCGCATTTTATTATTTTTATTTAAGTTTTAATTATGTAAGCGCATTTTTCACTTACTTTTTTATTGCTGCTCTCCTTACTTTACTAACTACTAACTTAATTTCTAATTTCAGGAATATAAATATAAAACAGTTCATAAAATTGTTAACGTTTCTAAAATTTGTAAATTTTACATTTAAAGCATAATTACTTGTATGCTGTAAAGTGCGCTGTCATAGAGTACGTGGAAGGTGAGGAAGAGTGAAAGCAGCGTGACGGAGAGGAGGGCCGCGGCGAGCTTGGGCCGCGACACTCCCACAACTAGCACGCAGTCTGCCAGCTCGCCCTCCGCCGGCCGAAACGACGACCGCGGCAACCATCTATACGAAAAATAATACTACTGAGTTATTTAAAAAATAAAACTTAAACATTACAGCGGTAGGAATATTTGGTAGCAAAATCAAATCAGCTTCACACTCTCGACACGAGAGCAAGGGAATGAAAATATAAATTTTAATAAATATTTCATTTCCTCGAGTAGGGATCGAATCCACAACCAGTCGCGTTTACAAACAGGCTCGCCTCAAACGTCCATAGCAACAACATATAAGAAATATTTTAAAATTGAAATTACTTACATATTTTTAATATTACATATAATATTGTAAAAAATATTAGTGTTAGGAATACACACCAGTGCAAGTGTACCACAGACAAAACAATTAGGATCGGTTCGATGAGTGTCAAATTCTCGCTCGAGGAAATCGATATAACTACTAGGCTCCATGTAGCTGTCGAAATTTAAGAAAATACTCAAAGATTTAGTGTGTATTGTTAACTTGTTATATTTACAAATAATAATATAATGTGTCTTTCTTATCTGTAATATTATAGTATAACGAGTAGTAGGTATATGCTATGGCATACAAAAGGCAATAAGCATTTCCTTTGAGATAATTTTCTATATTGGACTGGAGCAGTGAAAGCGAATGTTAGTGCATTGTGAAGGAACTTTGGACCTGTGCTCGCAAGTCCCAGGCTCCGAGTTCAACAGTATTAGTATGTTTTATAATTATTTTAAGTTATTGCAATATATTTAATAAATATATTTTATATTGTACGAACTGAAGTTTTTCTCACATCATTAAATACAGAAGATATGTACTTACATAAAGATTGACAAACTAATCTTCGATAGTATATTGTAATGTATTGATTCATTAAGAGTTACACGTTAAGAAATATTATTTTTATATGAAAAAATAGAATCTACTTTATTATTATCTTTTCGCACAATAATAATAAAAATTAAACATGAGAAAAAAAATATAATTATCTTTTTGTGAAATTTTGAATTTTATACAAATTAAATCTTGAAATTAAAAATAATAACATGTAGAAAAAAAATTGAAATTGCAGATAATTTTTACTTACAGAATGTCAAGCGGCAGAGACTGCGAGCAGCTCCTGTAGTTTGCTTCAGCGCGATGTTTGTTAGGCAGAGAGTGACTCATCTGCACCCGGGACTCCATGTGGCTCCCATTTATTTAGCTTTCATATAAATTTTCCTACATTTTTCTTCACATAACACATATTCGAATGTTTTTCTCATCAATATATAATTTCATGTTTTGTTTCATATTATTGTGTAGGATTTTGTTTTTCGATTCTGAAACAAATTCTGTTTTCATTGTATTTTTAAAATAATAAGTTAGTTAACATTTTGGCAAAGAATATTTAAGTTATTTTCAGGTAAGTTGAAAAGTTTTGATGTATAGTTTCATAGATTGTAAAACTGTGACAAAAAATAACGATAAACGAAAATATATAATAACGAAATTATATAATTTAATTCTTTTTTTTTTTAAATTACCGATATAACTTTAAAGCGTACAAAAGGAACTGACAGATTTTCTTTGTAATTTTCAATTTTTACTAGTTTCACGCTATGCGGTAATTACCTAATATTAAGACACATCGTTCTCCACTTTCCGCTCTATTATAATTATGTCTGTTTACTTGAACCGGTAATTAGAGAGGAAGAGAGAAACATAGCGTATTGTTTTTCATCTTAAAGGTAAAAAAATAAACTATATTTTGCCTGATCTAAATAGCCGCAATGCAACGATGCTCATCTTGTATTTTATCTAATTTAATATTCATTGTATGACAACAAAGTGTTCTATTGATTATTATTGTGACTGAATTCCACTGATATTTTAGAAATATAAATATTGTGTTAGAAAATGTATATGATTTTTTCTTTTGCCTTAATTATTACCACTACTACGTACCATATTATGAGGCACCACCAAGCAAACACCTGCAACAAAATAAAATATCTTGACAAATCTTTCATATACTCTCCATATCATAAGTGGCAATTCAAATATTCTGTGACTTAAGATTAATTTAACATAAAAAATAAAGACCAATACGGTACAGAAGGATGTTATCTTAAATTTAATGCAGGTTGCGGTTTCGATGCTGACTCGTGGATATTTGAGTTATTTTCATTTTGCTATGAAAAAGCAAAGACCGGCTTAAATATAAATTTAAATAAATATTTCATTTCCTCGAGTGGAAATCGAATCCACAACCAGTCGCATTTACAGTCAGTCACACTTTGTGCCCCTGCGCCACGACTGGCCTCAACACACATGTAATTTCTCAAAATTGGGCAAAAGGAAAGGGAAAAGAATCTGCACCATAAGTGAATCTAACGAAAATCAATCAAACGGCAACTGAACACACACATTCATCAAGTTAAAATGTACTGTAAGAAAAGTAAATTCTAAACAGTGAATTTATTACAAGTATATCAGAGAATCATAAATTCTAAATGTCAATTAATTTACCTACAATTATAAAAAATATCCAATTAAATTTGATATCATATCTTTAATAAATGATTAATATCGAGACGTGTCGATCGAATATTACACATATTGAAATGACCTCGTACACAACTTTGTAAGTACACTGTGAAGTTAAATAAATAATAAAAATTAAACAGAAATTCCTAAATTAAACTTTAATTACTTTGAAATATTTAACTAAAACATAAAACAGCGGTTCGGGTTCGTCTAAAAGCCATAAAGAGAAACCTTAATATATTTCTCATGGAAATCCAGGGATATAAACATTCAGTAATAAAACTGAAGCACACGAAATATTTCAGCAATCACAGTATCTGTTTTCACTGTCTACACGAAACTGTCTAGCTTATTTTATACTATTCACATCTCACGAACACGAGACCTGTTTCGATTTAACAAACTTTGTCAGTTTGTTGTTTCATTTCTGATAGTGATGTACTAGAGCTAATTTTCTTTGACAGCTCAGTTTTGCGTCAATATTTTAGGGTCCAGTCGTAGCGCTAGGGCACAAGCGTGCACTGTAAACGCGATGGTTGTGGGTTCGATTCCCACTTGAGGAAATTAAATATTTCATATTTTTATTTCTTAACTCTAGTAACGCGGCATTAAGTTCCGCCACTCAACACAACGCCTCCAGAATCCAGCGGAAAATGACGACAAAAGTGTTTTAATGGGCACGGAGTGCCTAAACATTAGATTCTCAGGTTCCCTCTGCCTACCCTATCTACTCTGGTATCTGTGAGATATACAGCATGAAGTTAAAAAACTGAAAAAAAACATTATTAGAATATTCATTAAATTTAATTATAAATTATTTATATAAAATATTAAAAGTACACAAACAAAATCACAGAATCTCTTTAACGTCGCCCTCGCAGTAAGTATACCTAAATAAATACAAAAGTACTCCAGGGATTTGAAACATAAAGTAAAACGCTGTCCCGTTTTGCGGTTAGAATTATTCCATGTCAAATTAAACAAAGAATTTGTAGAATTGGCAATTGATAAACTTGTTTTTACGACCGCCATTTTCCTTTGTGCTTCGTAATAAACGTTTAAAGCTGCACTACATTTTAAAGGCAGTTTGTTTGAGAGCTTTTACTTTGGAATTTGCTCAACCAATGTAATGAGACAATTCTACACTTAAATTTCTTTAACTTTCGCGATAAATATTATATAGACGTGGTACTGGCAGTTGGAGCCAGTCGTGGCGCAGGGGCACAAGGTTGTGACTGTAAACATGATAGGTTATGGGCTCGATTTCCACTCGAGAAAATGAAATATTAAATCTTTTAATGGTAACGAGGAACGCGGTGTTGAGTTCCTCCACTCAAAGCACAATGTTTTGAGAATTCGGCGGAAAATGGGGAACGAAAGTGTCGTAATGAGAACCTTAACATTAGGTTCCCAGGTTCCCGCTGCGGACCCTACTATTTCAATTGTATTTTTTTCTTACAATAAAATCAACCTAAAGCATAAGTAATATTAATCAAGGCTTAATTCACGCATTGTTCACAGTTAACAATAGATCGAAATCGGACAAAGGACTAAGATTCTTCTCTTATCTGCACAAAATTTATGATTAGCCTCCTCTCATGGCTTCGTGTGTAATTTATCTTTTAAAATAACGGCGCATTGGTGTGTGCTGCTAATCGTTTACAATGTTTGAAATTATTAAAAAAATCACAATATTTTGTATTACCTTTGCAAAATTACCTTATGTAAATAAAATTTTAATAATTTTGATTGGATAATAATAATTTCAGCTTCAGCTTATTGTAGCAGCATTGGCAGAGGGAGCCTAGCGTTACACTCTGCTCCCCATTTTCCAACAAATCCTTAAGGCATTGCGTGTTGAGTGGCAGAACTCAACGCCGCGCTTTGCCCCGACACCAGAGCGAAGAAAATTATAATATTAAATATTTGATTTTCTCGTCAAGGAATTGAACTCACAACCCGTTGACAGTCACACACTTGTGCCCCTACGCCATGACTGATCTTTATAATAATAATAATCCTGGTAATTTGAATAATCAAATTTAATTTTTCGACATATGTTTTCACATACTACAGGATAAGCAGGAGGTTTTAGTAAATTACGTTAGGCAGTTTTAGAAGCGGAACCTAACCCTGCGGTTTTTTATCAAACCGGTTTATAAAAACCCCACACTTTAAATGTTCGAATTAATCATAAAATTATAAACAATGCTACAATGTTTGCTACAATAACCGCTCACGTGAAGATAACAAAATAAGATAAGAATCCTTTAATCACATGGCAGTTAAAAGCTGTACATATTATTACAGTTTTATTATAAAAGCTGTCTGTCCCTGGACGGCGAAGGTTAGGTCAAGGCAAATGCACTAGTGTATTTATACGATACGAGACCGGCGCCATGTATTCTAGTAGTTCTAGGTGTAGGTCGATCTGAATTATTAGTTAACTTGTAACCTAAATATATCGCGTCCAATTTGGGATAGTCATTACATATGGATGAGTGCGCTTAGATGTATGAAGATTAATTAGACGTTGGAGGGCGTCGTGGCGCAGTGGGGCAAGCGTGTGACCGTAAACGCGGCGGTCGTGGGTTTGATTTCGGCTCGGGGAATGAAATATTTTAAATTTTTTTCTTCGTTCTGTTAAAGGTAAAGTGCGGCGCTGAGTTCCGCTAATCAACACACAATGTCTCGAGACTTCGCCAGACGTTCTAAGTTACCTACTTTGCTGTATGCGGAATTCAGTGTGAAGCCAAAAAAATTGCGTTCTTTTGGTGGCAAACTAAAGAGAGATTGCAGAAAAGTTATTTCAAGTCAAATGTACATATTTTTTTAATACTATGATATTTTCAATACATTAAAAAAATATTAATAAAATTTCAATATCCATATAATAAACCTCATCAAGTTCTTGGAGCCTCATTGTGAAGAGAAAACACATCTAAGAAAAGATGTAAGCACAGGTTTATAACAAGCAATTTTCTCTCCGTACTTAATACAATTTAATCTAAGATTTACTTCTTCATTTTAACTCAGAACGAGACATAAATTGTGGATTGCCACAGTGTTGCAATTGGCACGAATCAGCTTATGCTTTAAGATTATAAGTTCAAATCCAATGGGAAAAGGAAATATTTTCAATTATTAAAATCTGATAAATGTAGTTTTGTCGAATAAAATGCGGTATCTGGTTCTAGGCCTTACCTTATAATTGAAAAGTAAAGAACTGACACAGCCCCATATAGTTTGATGTTAAAAACATAAAGAAATTAAAATGTTTGGTTAACCAAAACAAAAGCACATTCCGGTAAGTTCCGGAATATTTTCAAGAAGCATTTGCATATACAAATTACAATCCTATAAAAACATTTATATAACCAAACTCACAGGGCCATAAGATTCGCATTTCTGTTGAAAAATAAGAATATAAGCTAATTATAGAGTAAAATTGCCCCGCCGAGGCTCTTTTTTACGACAATCATAAAACGGCCCTTTGGAGCTCGAAGTTATCTACCCCGTCCTGTGGACCAGAGTTTTGTATCAAACTTGCTTAACTGCTTCTGATATTATTAGTTAAATAAATTTTTAAAGTTAAAATAACCAATTACAGGATTGTAGGTCAGCGGGAATTACAATTTATAAAAGACAAACGGTAAGTATGTAATAAGTTTGCGGAATATGCACTCATTTTTATATGAAATGAAGTATAAATACAAGTTTGTAATGTTTTTTTTATGAAATACCTATAATTATAACTTTTTGGATTTATTCCTTTCTTTCTATTATAAGTTCCTACTTCATGCCAAATTTCAGAACTGTAGGTCCTTGAAAAGTACCCTAAATAAGATGCATAAATGCTCGTATCTTTTGATTGCGTTGAATTAGAAGCTTAATTTTTTCTGTGTTACTGAAATTAATATCAAATATTCAAATGGTGATTTGAATATTTGATATTAAGTTCAGCTTGATAGAAACTTCCACGTTGTTTTGAGGTACGGAACCCTAAATATGTATCAAAGTTAACCTCAGAATTTGACTAGCAAAGTTAAAGTATCTCTCTTGTGTTTATGATAAGATTCTCCTCGTTTTATTGTACATTTCATAAAAAATAGATGATAGAAACTGCAAACAAAATAAAAAAATCCGAGATATTAGTAAAATAATAATATAATGAAATAATAATACTACCTTAATTGTTGAAGTGATATCCATACCTAGTTATTATTCTGCAAGTAGGCAAGAATGAATGTGTCCCAGTTTCAAACATTTTTAAATTACTTTTGTTATAATGCAGTAGCAAATTTAAAACTCGCACGTGATTCCACACTTGTGGATACAAAATCTGATTTTTTAACAGGACAGTCTATTATTTGAAGCCAGTCGTGGCGCAGCGGCACAAAGTGTGACTGTAAAACCGACTGGTTGTGAGTTCGATCCTCACTCGAGGAGATGAAATATTTACTTAAATTTATATTTCCATTTCGTTGCTCTGGTGTCGAGGCAAAGCGCGGCGTTGAGTTCTGCCACTCAACACGCAATGCCTCCAGAATCCGACAGAAAATGGGGAACGGAATGTCTTAACCCTAGGTTCCGTCTGCCTACCCTGCTGTGTGCGGGATACAGCGTGGAGCTGATTTATTTATTTTTTATTTATCTATTACTTTAGTGGAAATGGCTTCCATTCCTACACTACGATGACACAGAGTTTCACATTTAATTGAAATTGCTAAAAGTAATTACTTAACAGGAAACATTCTAGAACATTTTATATTTACGGTATATTTTTGTACCTTGGTTCGGACATGTCAGAGTAGTGGCTGTAAGTTTTTCCAGCCAGCGTGAAAAAAGGTCATTTTTTTTGTGAATAAATGATCCCAACGGTCGCCTTTCTGTTATATCTCCATTGAACACTTGAAACGAGCGCTACAATGAAATAGTGCCTTGCCTTTTTTATTTCTCACAGAAATCCGCAAAGTGGATTGAATTATTTGAAACACTTGACTGACTTGAATATTTTCACTAAAAATCAATAATTATCTAAAAATCTAATTAAATTAAATCAGCTTCACGCTGTATCCCGCACACAGCAGGGTAAGCAAAGGGAACCTAGTATTAAGAAACTCCGTTCCCCACATTCCACCGAATTCTGAAGGCATTGCATGCTGAGTGGCGCAACTTAACGCCGCGCTTTGCCTCGACACCAGAGCGAAGAAATGAAAATATAAATGTAAATAAATAGTTCACTTCCTCGAGTGGGGATCGAGCCCACAACCAGTCGATTTTACAATCACACTTTGGGCCTCTGCGCCACGACTGGCACCAATAAATATCTAATTTAAAATAAATCAATCTATATACTTTTGTTATTATTTTTAAATAAATTATAATAATCATATTATTACATGTATATTTGTATATATGTATGTAATACCAATATAAAAGATTGCATGTTATATTAATTTCTATTAAGTCTATATAATTTTATGATATTTTTAGGGTTTTCGTAAAATAATTTAAATATTGTAACTAGGAAGTTACGAAACCACAAAATTACGACAATATAAATTGAATATTAAAAGGAAACTTATGATGGCGTATAACTACTCTACGGCGTAGGTTGGTTCGTATTACCATAAAGTACGGAAGCAATAAAACAAAGACCCCGAGTATACCGCTCAGACCGCTACGTCGATACTCGAAGAATTATGAAAACGAAAATTCTCTGCACTAATAAAATTTATATTAAACTCCTAGTTTGTATTACAAAAATTTATTAAACAAATATATTTTAAATTGTTTTAATATTTGCTTTAATATCTCAATCCTTATGTACAAACATCAACTTAATAAAAAAACATACTGATGTTACTTTAAATAGTTAAAATTATTTTAAATCTTGTCATACATTTTACGTTTTTTTATGGAAAAGGATAAGGCAAACAAGCGTTCGGGTCACCTGATGGTAAGTGATTACAGCCGCCCACGACCCCGTGCATTAAATTATTATAAATAAAAATATATTTTTTAATTTTCTGATTAAATATTTGGATTTAATTAAATCAAATCAAATTAACTCAGCTTCACACTGCACTGCACACACCACACTTTCCACAGCTGACTAGGCTGAGGGAACCCAGTGTTAAGACACTCCGCTACCCACTTTCCACCGAATTCTAGAGGCATTGCGTGCTGAGTGGCGAACTCAACGCCGTGCTTTGCTTCGACACCAGAGGGAAGAAAGGGAAACATAAAACATTTAAATAAATATTACATTTCCTCGAGTGGAGATCGAACTATGTGCCTCTGGGCCACGAACGGCCTCAGATTAATACAATTATTAAAAAAAGCTTTCAACTAACAATTCATTAAGATAGTCATTTTATATTACAAGAAAAAATAATACAATGTAATTACATTCATATAACTTTGTAACGCGACAAAGGAATTAATTATTATTTATTGATATTTTCATTTCTTCGCTTTGGCACCAAGGCAAAAGTCCGGCGTTGAGTTCTGCCAAGGTGTGTGGCCACAAAGCCTCAAAAAATTCGGTGGAAAGTGGGGAACAGAATATCTTAATACTAGGTTCCCTATGCCTACCCTGCTGTGCGGGCACAGCGTATAGCTGATGCTTTTTTTATAACACTGTAAGGGTTTCATAACAGGCTAATATACATTATTATTATTTATTTTTTAAAGTAACAGATAAATATTCATTTCGTTGAACACAATAAGTACTACAATCCAAGGTCTCAATAATAAATTAAGCCATTTATTGTAACAGACTCAATTTCGCAATGAATTTGAGGGAGCTTCTCAAAGCGTTTAGTCCAATTTTCTCGCAACGAAGCAATTTTAATGAAAGGATCATTGAAACTATAAAGGTCTGAGACCTTTATTTAAGCACAGAAATGTATCATGTAAAAAATATGGAAAGCATTGCTTTATAATATAGTCTTACATTCGTTTGTACATTTTTTTATATATTGAAACGTAATAAAAATTTGAACGTTTTGGGATTCGAATCTTCGCCCCTTGGAAGCTGTCCAAGCGACAAGTGGACAGATTTTCTTTGTTTTGTAAATAACACTAAAAAAAAATAATTAAATATTGTATTATCTTTAAAATAAGAGACGTAATAAGTATGTATATAGGTATTTTCAGTTCCCCACACGAAAACATCCAGAAGTAAGATATTTAAAGCGCTCATTTGTCACACAAAGTTCACTAGAACGGCTATTACAGAGTAATGTGCAAGCTAATGTAGATATCACAGTTTTTTTTTAGGTCATGTATTATATTTCTATATAAATCAGCTTCACGCTGTATCCCGCACACAGCAGGATAGGCAGAGGGAACCTAGTGTTAAGACACTCCGTTCCCTACTTTATGCCGAATTCTGGAGGCATGGCTTATTCAGTGGCAGAACTCCACGCCGCGCTTTGCCTCGACACCAGAGCGAAGAAATGGAAATATAAATAAATATTTCATCTCCTCGAGTGGGAAACGAACCCACAAACAGTCGGTTTTACAGTCACACTTTGTGCCCCTGTGCCATAACTGATGTCTATTATATTTCTATATAAAGTTTCCTATATGAGAACTTTTATAGACAAAAATACAAAGAACTTATTAGATATATATGAAATATCAATCTTATTGTATATTTTATAACTCGATGCATATCCTGATTTCTTTGTTAAAATGTTGTGGTTGAGAAATAAAGTCGGCTATAAGTTTGAGTCCGAATAGAAAACTATGTAAAATATGTTCAATTTGTTAAAACGTTGAACGTTGATAAGAAACAAGAAGGAACTAATGGGATCTGTAAAAATAATTGTTACTCATAGAATTTTTTAACGTCGTGCATATTTAAATGTGAAAAGTTGTATTTTTTAGATTGGATTTTCTTTTCGCTTCGGGAACTTAAAATTATTAAGTTAAAGAATTTTATATAAAGAATAAAATCTAGGTCTTCTAAGTAATACTATAATAACAGTTTTATATATAGTATTCAAGTAATTTTAATTATTTCTGGCAGCATTTTCGGTGGGAAAACTTGCTAAAAGAATATTTTGCTAAAACACTCCGTTTTCGTTCCCATTAAGATACATCCGTTCCCTACTTCAGCGAATTTCACCCAGCGAATTATGGATGCATTACGTGTTGAATGGCGCAACTCAACACCGTGCTTTGCCTCGTTACCAGAACGAGGAAATGAAAATATTGAGGATTCCGATTGACCTCTATGATGTAATGTTATATTTGATATAATTTTATATAATTCTTATTGAGATTTTTTTCAAAAACTACAGCAGCCACAGTATTATTCACCTGTTACAATAAATCGGCTTTTAATAGAATCAATTATATAGTTTTAGCCGTCTGTCTCTGACTTTTTTACTCTTAATAAAATTATTACTACTACTATAGAACAGACGTTGAAAATTGCAAAAATTACTGTTAATTAGCCTGAATATATTGTTAAAAATATCTTTATATAATAAATATTCAAATTATTATTCTTTATTAAAGTGCAGTTCAATAAACACTTTTTTAATCTAAATTTTCTTAAAAAAATAAACAGTCATACGTTTGTACGTCAAAAACAATAATATTACATTTAATATTCTTGAAACTAAATAAACTATACAATCAACTTTTCATACACTAATTGTATAATATGGTAATAACATTTCTATGAATTTAGAATGAAGAACACGAGTATAACATTCCTATAGTTCCTTTCTACTATGTTTGCCGTATATTTATATATAAGAGTAAACAAAATGAACTTTAAGAGTGGGATTAGTTGTATATTTTTATAAAGACATAAGAAATGTTATATTATTTTATATGTTTGCATATACTCAGTACAAAAATGAGGAACTGAGTGTCTTAACACTAAACTCTTTCTGCCTACCATACTGATTGCAGGATACAGCGTGAAGCTGATTTATTTATTTTTTAAATATCATAAAGAAAATTTCATTTAAATATTTATTCTTCAATAACGCTAAAGATTTTATGATATATCAAATATTAAAGTTTTATATTTCGAGGCCGTCGTGGGGCAGTGACACAAGCGTGGGAGTGTAAACGCGATGGTTGCGCGATATTTTCATTTCTTCGTTCTAGTGTCGAAGCAAATTGCGGCATTCAACGCGCAATATCGGCGTTAAGTTTCGCAACGTTTTCGTATTTGTGACATAAATAGATAGATGTACTTGTCTGGCTTTCCAACATTTGCAAGGCCTTACTTTACATCCACCTCTACGTAAATTACAGTAGTTATATCCTTTTAATTATAATCACCGACTACTACATTATCATAATGGCGACTACTGCGAAAGTTAAATTTAAGTTACCGCCAATTATAATAAATAACAAAACTTAAATTACATCGTGAAACATTATTAGCAAAACACGCCGGCAAGTGAAAAGGGGAAGAGAGGGATATTGTGGTTACATGCACATAATGGTACTGTAATTATATTATTATAGTAAATGTTAAGACATTTACTATAATATATATATAGTAACAGTTGAGGCCAGTCGTGGCCCAGCGGCATGAAGTGTGACTGTAAAACCGACTGGTTGTGGGTTCGATCCCCACTCGAGGAGATGAAATATTTACTTAAATTTATATTTCCGTTTCTTCGTTTTGGTGTCGAGGTTAAGCGCGGCGTTGAGTTCTACCACTCAACACGTAATGCCTCCAGAATTCGGCAGAAAGTGGGGAACGGAGTGTCTTAACACTAGGTTCCCTCTGCTTAACCTGATGTGTGCAGAATACAGCGTGAAGCTGATTTTATTATAGTAAATAAAGTATAACATTCCGTTCCACATTATCCGCCCAACTCTGGAGGCAATGCGTGTTGAATGGCAGAACTTAACGCCACGCTTTTTCCCGATACAAGAGCGAGGAAATAAACATATTAAATATTACATTTCTTGGAGTGGGAATTAAACCCACAACCTGTTTACGGTTACACGCTCATGCCACTGCGCCACGACTGGCCTCAACTATTACTAATGTCTCGATTTTAACTTTATTATACAATTTCTCCATATTAAGTACTTTGAATAATTTAAAGTTTTTTAAATTATATTTTTTATGTCTATTAATATAACGTGTAAGAAAATTGCATTTCGATAATTCTATTTACTAAGTGGTGAGTAATTATTACAATTTGCAAAAAAATTACGTACGAGAGAGGATAATCATATATTCTTTGCCTATCTATTTTAAAGACATGTATATACATATATTTGATGATTTTGATGATACAGTATCATCTTAGGATAAAATAAATAAATTAGCTTCACTCTGTATCCCGCGTACAGCAGAGTAGGCAAATGAAACCTAGTGTTAAGACACTCCGTTCCCCACTTTCCGCTAATTTTTTTGAGGCATCGCGTGTTCAATGGCTTTTGCCCTAGTGTCCGAGCGAGGAAAAGAAAATATTAAGAATTAATAATTCATTCCCCTCGAGTGGAGATCGAAACCACAACCGTCGTGTTACATTCACACCCTTTTGCGCCACGACGGTCTCATCGTTAGGATATATATACCTCTACAAAGCATCGCTTGTTGTTTATAAAGTAATACTAATAAGTAACAAGTAGTTTACATACTAATGCGACTCTAATGCTATCTGAAGGATATAGTTGCGAAGTTCAACATCGCATGCGCCGCCGCGAGGTCACTTCCGCTTACCTATCACCCACCCTGCTTTCATATGTAAATTGGATAGTTAATTGAAATCTAAACGACTGGAAAATTGTTTAAACAATCCTCTTAGTGAGTGCCAGACTGTGTCAGTCAGCTTTGTTTTATAATAACGTAGAATATAGATCACATAATATATAATTATGAATAATAAATGTTTATTATTATATTATTTGCTTTACTTTTTTACATTATTAATAATGTTATAGCATCTTGAGTCTAGGTTTCTAGGTAGAGTACTAGGTAGAAAGGGAACCTGGATACAGTGAGGAGTTAAAAAAACATGATATTGCAAAGTTATGCTAATTTTCATTAAATATTTGACAAAAGTAAAACGTATTTTGTTAAATTATTCAGATATTTTTGGTAATTTATAGAATATTTATTCCATATGGATTCCACCTCAAAACGGAAGACACTTTGTTAATCGTTGTGCGCTCTTTTTTTTTTTTGCTACTCTTGTTCACTCAAAGTTATATAACAAACATATCTTTTTTGTTTTGTTGCCAGTATACACAAACACATATACACATACATACCTACACACAAACACAAACATATTTACCTTAAGTTTATATACATAATATATTTCATCAAAATAGTAGCCGTAGCCTAGTATTAAAGCAATCTAAAATAAATATTCCTTAAGCACCGCTCACATCAATCTGCGTGTTGATAGGTCATAATTTAGCACTCCACCTATATCAAGAAATATAATAAGGCTCACGAATGCTTTTTTTATGTATTGTTATATATTTGTAAATTCTCACCTTAATATTAAACATATTTTTTCTAATTGTAGAAATAACAAGAAATACTTTTGTCGTTGTTATATAAGTTTGCTAATTGAGCAACTTTTTCGTATAATATTATGAAAGAAGTAAAGATACTAAAAAGTTAAGGAACCCTATCATCATTTATAGAAAAAGTACATTTTACTTATTGAATATAATTTTTAAATGCTTAAAAAAATAAATTAAATATATTTCCCGAAAAAAATTATAAGTTTCACGTATTGTTACAGAAAAGGATTAAAAGTGAAAATTAAGGAACTACCGACTTTACAAAACCGAATGTGTGAAAAAATTAAACTATACAAAAAAAAATCAGCTTCACGCTATATGCCGGGTAGGCAGAGGGTACCTAGTGTTAAGACACTCCGTTCCCCACTTACCGCGAGTTCTGGAGGCATTGCGCGTTGAGTGGCGTAACTCAGCGCCGCGCTTTGCCTCGACACCAGAGCGAAGAAATGAAAACATAAATGTAAATAAATATTCACTTCTTTAAATGGGGATCGAACCCACAACCAGTCGATTTTACAGTCACACTGTTGTGCCTCTGGGCCACGACTGGCCTCTAAGCTATATATTCTTATAAAAATAATATTCTACGTGAAACACAAGTTAATAAAGTATAAATAAGGCTAGTTTAATTTATGTTTCTGCTAGTGACAAGACAATATGAAGCGTCTAACAAGTGATATGCAGTGTAGTGCTTTATTTCAATTGCATAATCTTTATTTTCTCATATAGCTTCACGCTGTACCCGACACATAGCAGAATAGGCGGCCTGGGAATTTAGTAGTAAAACAATTCCGATTCCCACTTTCCATTAATTTCTCGAGGCATTGCGTGTTTAGGGGCGGAACTCAACGCCGCGCTTTGTATATAATATATTTTATTTTCTCTAGAGGAAACTCAACCCACAACTTTTCACAGTGGCACGCTTGTGAAGATGCACAATCTGGTTTCAATTTCAATCTTTATTTTATTCAATTAAACCATTTTCAATCTACAAACAACAAAAATCATTCATTCTCGTAGCAACATATTAAATTTATAAAGCTTACAAATTTATAGTTTCGATACTATTGTATTTTATTAATTCTAAAAACAATAAAAAAATATGAATATCTCTTCTTCTAAACTCATAAGGAAAATGACTAAACATAACATAATAATAAACATTTTGAATGTACCGAAATGAGAGTTCCAAAGTATTTCCAGTCATGGCGCAGCGGCACAACGTGTGACTGTAAAACCCACTGGTTGTGGGTTCGATCCCCACTCGAAAAGATGAAATATTTACTTAAATTTATATTTCCATTTCTTCGCTCTGATATCGAGGCTAAGCGCGGCGTTGAGTTCTGCCACTCAACACGCAATGCCTCCAGAATTCGGCAGAAAGTAGGGGACCAGAGTGTCTTAACACTAGGTTCCCTCTGCCTGCTGTGTGCAGGATACAGCGTGAAGCTGATTTTAGCACTTTAATATTCAACAATTCAATAATACAAGATATATTGTTGATGTGAATGAAACATTGGAAGTGGAAAGGAGGCGTAAACGTTTTTCTGTAATTAATTGAATGAAAGGGTGGAATGTCGCGTTCGCATCATTAATTCAGGTGACCTCTAAACCAAGGCGACTGGAGTGCTACCACTTACCATACGATGACATTTATTCAAAACGGATATTGACCACGAAGTAGAATTTATAATTATATTATTTGTTTTTTCAGCATCACGCTGTATCTGGCGTACAGCAGGATAGGCAGAAACTTAGTGTTAAGACACTCCGTTTCCCTTTTTCCGCTGAATTCTGGAGGCATTGCGTGTAAAGTGGCGAAACTACGCCGTGCTCTGCCTCGACACCATGGTGAAGAAATCAAATCATTAAATATAGAATTTCCTCGAATTGGTATCTAACCCACAACCAGTCGCATATATAATTTACAATACTATTAAATTATATTATTATGTGTAAAATTTACATTTAACATTTGAAATGGAGATAATTTTTTATTTCACATCAGATTACATACCAGTAGTAAGACCCTGGATTATTTTTAAACATAAATTATATGCTTAAATAAAAACTACAATGGGTTAAAAAACAACAACTTACATTTATATTAACTTTTAATAGTACTATTATTATAAGAAAAATATTAAACAATTAAGTAAGTATTTCACAATGTAACTAATATTATAAAAGAAGCTTTAAAATAAATCCATTTTTATAAACCTTTACATTTATTTAAAAATATGATTTACTGACAAAATTTTATGACCACAGTAACTTACAATTCAAGTGTATGCGGCTGATAAGATACAAACTACTCGAAAACAAACTTCCTCCAGCCACAGAAGTGAGTAACGCGCGGAATTATGACACTAATTGCTACGAATGTCTACGGCGGTGCTACGTAGAACTCCGTAGAGGCTATTACTACAGCAATAACATATTATATTTTAATAAAGCAAGAAGTCAAATAGTATAATTAGAAATTATTTTGTATTCACTCAACCACAGGTATTTATGTTATGCACGGCATTCCTAACCTTGCAACAGCTACAATTTTTGACATAAAAAGAACTTATATCGTAAACAGCTAAAAAAAAATAAGCGATAAAATCTCTTATCGTAGCTAAAACCTTTCTTACGAAGTGTTTACTACATGCTACGACTTTACATCCTGTGCGCCACCGTTTTCAAGGTCCCGACCTAGCTTTCAGTACTTTCATAACACATACTTATATTTGCCTAATATTAGTCTAATATTTTGTAAAAAAAAACCTCTTACCGTGTAGACAGCTGCCGAATGTAGGCAACTCGGTTTTAAGGGCACAAACTCACATGACACAACAATGTCTTTTTATTCACACACGTTCCAAATTAAAAAAAAAGAACAATTAACGTCCTTCACCATGGAACGGGAATTTACGTTCCAAATACAGGTTAAATATACGGGACTGGTATGTTTTTATTTCGTGTTTTGTTGAATTTGTGAGGTTGTGATCGCGGCAGCTGTCACGGTGCGTGGGGTCGCGCGGCGCGGTCCGAGCGGCGGCGGCAACTGAGGCGGCGCGCGCCGGGCGGTCGATATACGCGGCAGAGGCAGAATAAACACAGCGTACTAGGATGGAAGTTGCCAGTGTTACCAGCTTCCCTTCCTCTAGTATTGCCATACTTAATATTATTTAGTTTCAAAGGTAACGCTAAAAGCTTTTCGTCTTAATGTGTTACGTCGTCGTAAATATGATAATTGAAATATAACTGTAATGCTTTATTGAATTTTTTTTTCAGCATGTGTGCCTTTTTGGAAAATCATTCAGAAATATGCTTTACAAATCAAATATGAAGAGAATATTTAAATTAATTTAAATTGTTTATGCTTCATAGAAAACTATTGTAAAATGACTCGAAAGTAACGATCCTCATTTTATATAGTTTCATATTATAGAGGTGTAATTAAACTTTATTTTCAATGTACTGGCGACTAATGATAAACATAGTTACTGATCCAAGTAATAAATGTAAACTAATTTTATTTCAAACTTATAGATGGAAATTTAGGAAAATATTAAACGAAAAAAAAACGTAATAAGCAGCAGTTTCATATAAATCACATGTCTTTTTCAACGTAAGAACGAACCAGTATAATGTAGATGTACGTGTAACCGTCACTTATCAGTACGTCTGATACAACGCTATTTCCATAATAAACCCATCTGTAGTCGGATGGGATGGCTTGCAGTTTTGTCTTAGCTATGTAATATCTCAATTTTATTATATGCTGCTATATAATCAGTCCTTGAAAGCAACTTTTACTTTGGCTGTCTAATTTTTTTGAATGTAATGTTAGAGAAAATGTAGGGATAATAAAGCGAAAAGCAATCTAGTTTTTCTTCTTTATAGCATAAAAACAAAAAGCACAGTTGAAAGTTTGAATTCTTTGAAAACATATATACATATTTATGTTTATCTAAATTATGAGATGAAATTCATATTATATAATTAAAATTATACGTTTCTAAATATTATGTTTCACATAAATATCGCCATTTGCTTTTCATTTCATTTTTTAGTGATTCTGTGAGCAGAAATCTACACTTTCTTAACATTCCTATATTATTTTCATCAGAATTGATAAGTAAGTTTTATTAAATTTAACACAAAAACTAATTTTATAGTAACTCTAGAACTTCTTATTTTTATTGTTACAGCTTGTCACTTTTTTCCGATAGCATTGCGAACCGCGGTAAGACAACCATTCCCCAGTTTCCGCCGATTGTTTATAGACATTACACGAGTATGTTTAATGGCGTAACTTAAAGCTGCGCTTCTTCTACCAGAACAAATGAAAATAAAATTTAAAAAACTATTAATTTTTTAAAGTGTTATTCACTACATTTAGGAAAGAAAAATACTTATTTAGGAAACGTATAAAAAATATTTTGATGTAAAAATCTCCGAGCAGAGATGCTAACAACATAAATAAGTTGAAACAAAGCCTATAAGAATTATTTCAAATCCCGCTACGTTAAATGTTTTATATGTTTCCTAAATAAGTAAATTGAATATAATTATTGCCCCGAGTGGAGTTCGAACCCACAACCGTCGTGCTTTTAATTATTGCGTCACGACGACCCCTATTTTTTTATTATTAGACTAAGTACTTAAATTAAAATTAAACTAAGTACTTAATTTAAAATTTATTTTATTAATTAACAAAAGAACGTTTAAATTGTACGTATAAAGTATTTGTTAACAAGAGAAGCACTGTAAATAGATAATTTAGGTTCCAACGTTTACCTATACTTCTATTCTCTCCTATTTTATACAAATTTCACTTATAAAATATAAATAATTAGAAGTAGCTGATAAACGATATATGGATAGAAACAAATAATAAACACTACAGTATTTGTTTTTGAATAATTTTGTATTGAAGCCAGTCGTAGCGCAAGGGCACAATGTGTGAATGTAAACGCGACAGGAAAATATTTTATATTTTCATTTCGCTGTGTTGTCGAGGTGAAGCGCAGCGTTGAGTTCCGCCACTTAACACTCGACACGCAATGCCTCCAGAATTTGGCGGAAAATGCAGAACGGAGTGTCTTACGTTACAACACTAGGTTCCCTCTGTCTACCATGCCGTGTGGCCAATACAACGTGACACTAATAAAAATATAAAGCTTACTTTAAGTAAAAAGAGAAACAATTTTCAGAAAAGACAACTTGGCTAAGGTAGATACTAGTACAATTTATAGCTCGCCTAGACAACAAATATCTTAAAATATCTTCTTTGAAGTCAAACTTATTTTACGATACAAACGACAGGTAGGTTCTGTAAGTACCCATTTTGTCAACCACAATGCGGTATTAAATGAAGGAGTTGGCGTCAATTTCATTTGAGAGTTTCTAAGTGCGAGTTTTACAGGCACTTCGCCATCTGGCAGCGGCCTGACCTCGGTGGCTAATGTACACTCATAATATGTACGTTATTACGTGCACAGGGTGTGAATGGCTCGAAATATAGCCTCTTGAGATAGAAGCCAAAATTTCTACATTATATACTGCAGATTTTGTAGCGTGCATAAATTCATTAGTAGTTCTATACTGCGGAAGATGTTGTAGTTTTTTAGTAATTTTATTATTTGTTTATGAATCAACGGTTGAGGCGAGTCGTGGTGCAAAAGCACAAGCCTTAGAAAATGAAATATTTAAAATTTTCATCTTTTTACTCTGGTGTCCAATCAAAGCGCGGCGTTGAGTTCCGCCACTTAGCGGTCTATCTTAACACTAGGCTCCCTCTGCCGATACTACGTGCTTGAAGCTGAAAAAAAATGTATCATCGCTGTTCTGTGGCAGAAAAACTTAAGTATATCTCTTTATTCTCTTCCGTTTTAGAAACGAAATTTTTGCCTTTGCTGTTCGAACTCAACATTAGTTGTTGAGTTGAGGAAAGTATAATATAATATTTGTCTTTCCCCATATCTCTGATGTGAAAGCACGGTGTCATATAATAAATACTAACATGCGCTGATTGTTGATTCGACTCCTTTAGGAGGAATAATTACAGATCATGACTAATGAGGCCAGTCGTGGCGCAGTGGCACAAAGTGTACTGTAAAATCGACTGGTTGTGGGTTCGATCCCCACTCGAGGAGATGAAATATTTACTTAAATTTATATTTCCATTTCTTCGCTCTGGTGTCGAGGGAAAAGCGCAGCGTTGAGTTCTGCCACTCAACACGCAATTCGGCATAAAGTGGGGAACAAAGTGTCTTATGACTACTAGGTTCCCTCTGCCTACCCTAATATAGACTAATAATAAGAGTCCAATAAATCGCAAAATCATCATTATTTTACTTACAAGACCGAAAACTTTATAAATACAAATAAAAAATGTATCACAAAATACATATGACAATAATTTCAATTAAAATACTTGCAAAATATACGCGAAACACAAACACAAAGAACATATTTTTTTATTTTGCAGTGTACTCGTATGTAGAGTCAGGAAGTTCATTGCCTCAATTACAAATAGAGGAAATATCGTGCTTATAATAAGGTAGTAATTTACGGTTTGTTGGACACCTAATGGGAACATAATGAGCGTCAGTCAAATAAGCTGCCACAGTTTTACTATACTAATATACTTTTGGTTATGTACTAAACTTGAATAATGGCTCTGCTTGGATGTGTTCGGTACAAATAATAATTTTTCATTGTATTTTTCATTTAAGGACAGTCTTGGTGCAGGGTACAAGTGTGTGAAGGTTATAGGTTCGAGAAAAGTAGAAAATATTTTAGTATTAAAAAGTAGAAAAGTATTTAATATATTCATGAAATAATAAAATATTTAATATTTTAATTTCCTCGTTTTGGTGCCAAGGCAAAAGCTTGGCGTTGACTTCTGCCACTCGACACGGAATGGCCCCAGAATTCGGATGGAATGGAAAATGGAGAGTCTTAACATTTGGTTCCCTCAGCATATTCTGTTGAATACAACATGGAGCTGAAAAAAAATCATTTGTTGACACAAAATCAAATGTTTTCAATATTGTTTATACAAAATCGTAAATCAATTTCATTGTTTCCAATTAAATTTAGCAATAGATAATGCGATTAAAATTAATCGGCTTGACGTGTTGTTTACACTGCCGGGTCGCTTTTAACAAAGTAAACATGCCGTGTTTGACAAACATCCGTAGAAACGCAAAGTATATTACGTGATTAACATAATTTGAATTTGATATGTGCTTAAAATGACAAAATCCAGTGATTCGATTTCTTTCATTTGTTCATTAAAATTAAAATTGTTAAAGAAATTGAGCAAGGAAGAAGAGAAATTACAGGAATAATGACTTTTTTAGATTCTCATTGTATTCCGCACACACTTACACTACGCTAAGTAGAGGAAACCTAATTTTAAGACACTTAGTTCTCCATTTTCCGTCGGATTCAGTAGGCATTACGTGTTGAGTAGCGAGACTCAACGACGCGCTCGACACCAGATTGAAGAAATAAAAAAATAAATTTAAATATATTTCATTTCCTCGAGCGGGGATCGAACCCACAACCACGTGTGCCACGACTGGCCTCATCACTTCAATAATATATAAATTGCTTATATAAGCCAAGGGCTTCATTTATATGTCTACTCAACAACAAATATGTTGAATCACAGAAGATTGGGAGCGTAGCAAATACTAATATGAAATCTACAGTCGATTGCTCAGTGATTAACGCTAGATTAGCTGTATTAGAGTACCTGCTAGTTTCTGGCGTAAGTATTTTATGATTATTAGAATGTTCTGCTTGCTGTCAATATTCAAGTTTTCATGTAATGTTTAGTATTTAGATGTAGGTAGCTGAAGGTACATCGAGGTGCTGAGAAGTTTGTATAAGTCTGCTACATTAACTGTCCAAATCCAGAAGTATAAAACCAAGGCGATCCAACTGCGCAGAGGTGTAAGGCAGGAGGATGTTATATCCCCGAAACTGTTTAACAACGCGTTGGAAGACGTCTTCAAAACCCTGGATTGGACCGGCTTTGGAGTTAATGTAAACGGCGAGTACATCACGCACCTCAGATTCGCCGACGATATCGTAATCGTAGCAGAGTCGCTGGAACAGCTAGCCAATATGTTGCATAGCCTAGAGGAATCTTCGCGGTGTGTCGGTCTCGGTATGAACTTGAACAAGACAAAGGTCATGTTCAACGAACATGTCATACCGGGACCGATATACGTGGACGGCACTCCTCTTGAAGTTGTTCGGGAATATATATACCTAGGGCAAAATATTCAGCTTGGTAAAAACAACTTCGAGAGAGAGGCCGATCGAAGAATTCAGCTGGGTTGGGCAGCGTTTGGCAAACTACGTCAATTTTTTTCGTCGCCTATTCCGCAATGTCTGAAGATAAAAGTCTTTAACCAGTGCGTTCTGCCAGTCATGACCTACGGTGCCGAAACGTGGACACTAACAGTCGGTCTAGTCCACAAGTTTCAAGTCGCGCAACGTGCTATGGAGCGAGCTATGCTCGGAGTCTCTTTGAAAGATAAAATCAGAAATGAGGTTATCCGGAAAAGAACCGGAGTTACCGACATCGCTCGCAGAATTAGCACGTTGAAATGGCAACGGGCTGGACACATCTGTCGAAGGACCGATGGCCGTTGGAGCAGACGAATCCTTGAGTGGAGACCGCGGATCGGAAAGCCTAGCGTAGGGCGCTCTCCAGCACGATGGACCGACGACCTGAAGAAGGTTGCTGGCTTCGACTGGATGCGGAAGGCGGAGGATCGGGAGCTCTGGCGCACCCTGGGGGAGGCCTACGTCCAGCAGTGGACCGAAATAGGCTGATTTGAATAGCTGAAGGTCTTGAGTGCTCCAAATTGAAAAAAAAATTGTACAAGCGCGAGTCGAGCTCGCCCACCGAGCGTCCCGTACAAAAATTGGAGGTCTCGAGCTTTTTCTGAAATACATGCTTAACTTAGTTAGAGCTCTTTCATCTGATACTACACTCAAAGGATTTAACCACAAATGTATAGTTTTC
The DNA here is from genome assembly GCA_013421005.1 of Heliconius erato x Heliconius himera. Classification (NCBI taxonomy): domain Eukaryota; kingdom Metazoa; phylum Arthropoda; class Insecta; order Lepidoptera; family Nymphalidae; genus Heliconius; species Heliconius erato x Heliconius himera. Next base: position 7,014 of record JAATLQ010036295.1, on the reverse strand, counting down.
TGATTTTTATTCTGATCTAGTTGTTTTCTGGTTTTTTTCTGATTTGATCTAGTTAGTACCTTATTAATTTTGATCTCCTTTATAGTGTCGTGTTTTAGGTAAATGTAGAGATACTAATATTTCAAAAAATCACGTTTGTATTGTATGGTTTGAATTTCAACTCGATATCTCCAAGCGTTCCTAAAATAAAGGCTTTTATCAGACAGGCTAAAAACAACGTTTTTAAGTATTATTTGTGTTGGAAGCTAAACCACACTTTGTAAAAAAATATTTACTTATATTATTTATTCTAGATACTTTTCTTGTTGATAGATATAAAAAAATTAAATGCGTTATTTTACTTTATTTTTCAAACGATCTATGACAGTTTTACGTTTGCTGCTCAATATTACTACTGATATTGAAAATATATCTTCTACTTATAAGTTTCATTTGGCATAAAATAAACAAATATTAAACGCACACAATAATCAAATTTAAACATATATAAATAATATTTCTAAACTTACCAGTAAAATGGAAAACATATGTACCTTTAAGCATTTTAAAACTTTTTGTTCACTGGCATATTGCTTGGGGACTTCGATACATAACTATTAAAGTTACGCTGATTCCTACGATATAAATACAATGTACTTTTTATTTACTTGACAAAACTCGTCAGTACTCTAAAATAATATTAGGAGCAAAAAAAGATTTGCCTAAATTTTAGTTATTGAATATTTCAGGTTCCACAAAAAATATTACGAATATTTTAGGCGAGGAACTTTCATTGCCTAATATAGATATTCAGCGTGCGTGCCAGCGTGACATCCCACTCAAACAGATAACTTGAAAGCTATGCCGAATAGGCAAGGTCACCCGAACCTAAAAGCCGTTTCCATCGATTTATAAGACACGCATCTAATTAGCCAAAACTTTGTTTCAAATCAGCTTCACGCTGTGTCCCGCACACTGCAGGGTAGGCAGAGGGAACCTAGTGTTAAGACACTCCGTTCCTCATTTTCTGCCGAATTCTGGAGGCATTGCGTGTTGACTGGCAGAACTCAACGCCGCGTTTGTCCTCGACACCAGAGCGAAGAAATGAAAATATAAATTTAAGTAAATATTTCATCTCCTCGAGTGGGGATCGAACCCACAACCAGTCGGTTTTACAGTCACACTTTGTGCCCCTGCGCCACGACTGGCCTCAATTTATAGATTTCACATAACGCACATAAGAGGTGGTCGCGATAACGCGTGACTTTAAATTTTATAATTGTTGATTCGATTTCCACTCCGGGTAATGGTTATATTTATTTGGTTATATTTCAAGGAAAAAGCGATAAACCCACGCTTTACAGTATAGAATATTACCCAACTTATGTACAAGGACATACCTACATTACAGCTGGCTGGCTTTTATAATTTAATGAACTATATATTGTTCACCTACGAATATATTCGCTAGTACTCGACAGGTTATTATCGGACTTAGATAGCGAAATACGTTCAAGGGTAGGAAAATAGGCCACTAATTAATATTATGTATTAATATACTCCATTTTTCCTACAAAATAGAAACACTGTTAGATTGCGTGTATTCTGTAAAATAGATATACAAAAAGATGAAGCATAATCTTATAAAATTGTTAATCATTTTGGTTGAAGCATGTTAATAGAAATATATTTTAAATTTTTTCCGAAAATATCCTAAAGAGGCCAGTCGTGGCGCAGCGGCACGCCGTTGCACCATGACTTTGGCAACGGCGTTGAGTTCTGCCACAGAACACGCAATGCCTCCAGAATTCGGCAGAAAGTGGGGAACGGAGTGTCTTAACACTAAGTTCCCTCTGCCTACCCGGATGTGTGCGGGATACAGCGTGAAGCTGATTATTTGATTATATCCTAAAGAGTGCAGAGAATCATATACAAATATTAGCAACCGCTCGCGGCTTCGCCCGTTTGAATTACGCGAGTATTTATTCAATATACTGAATTACTTTATATTCTAATATTTTATACTTGCAGCGCACTTATAGTGATCTCTTATTTGAAAATTTCAAAAACTTTGTTATCATATCGGCGTCATTTTTAATGGTTAAAAAAAATTCGACCTACCGTACTATTTAAGATCGCTTCATTAGTTTTTTTATAAATATATGTGCGAACTTTTTATTAGAGCGCTTTGCAATGGTGATTTTTTTTTATATTAACCGTATTTTAAAAAAGAATATACTAATTTAAATTATTAAAGCAATTTACATTTGCTTAAAGAATTCATTTCTGATAGGGTTCTAATCATTTTTTTATGAATTATTGTTATTGTTATAGAGTAATATTAATTACAAAACAAATGTGTTTTGTTCAAATTAATATGTTCAATTGCATTTAAATTCCAAAGGTGCAAAGGAAAACTACAAATAAAAGTAAAAAATGTATATCATTAAGTGTTTGTAAATTTTTTTTAGAAACTAAATTATTTGTGCCTAAAAATGTATTTAGACTTATAATAAAAACGAAAAAGAATATTTGACATTTAACTAGTTATAAATTTCAACGCACTGTGATACTAGGTATTTCTACTTCATCTAAACCACAAGCTTATTACGAATTTATAGTAAGAAAAAATTGGTCCAATCATAAATAGATTATTACTGTTAGAGAAAAGACTGAATCGTAACAATAACAATAATTGGAACAAAAAAATGAATATTTGAAAAATGTCAAAGTGAACGTCATCTAATATTCACGCATGTCGTAAATAAACTACATTATAGGTTACATTTTCTCATAATGTCAAGTTAAATTTTATATTTCAAGTAAATATTACTTTTCTTTTTACAAAATGCAATAAATATAAAATAGTTTCATTTCCTTGCTCTGATAAGAAGCAGAAACATGCAATGTCTCGAAAATTCCATGTGAAAGTGGGGAACGCAGTGTCTTAACACTGAGCACTCTAGCCTGTGGCTACTCTGTTACAGCGTGACCGTAGGTTCGGTTTCGGTTTGTAATAATTGAAATAATAATTATTTGAGAACAAATAAAAGGAAACATGGGTAAGAAGAGGACGTTTTAAAAAAACTTGCTCTAATTTTTTTAAATAAAAAATTGATAAATAACACTGGGAAATAGTCATTTTAAAAATTTGGTAGCTCTAAGTTATTTCTATATAAGACTAATGTGCTGAATACTAGAAAATTATCAGATTTGGCATGTTAGCTCTAACTTTTAACACATAAATTATTAGTTATTTCATTAAAAAAATCTAAATAAAAGTACCAATATGTAAGGGACATAATAACTATATGAAACAAAAATAATAAAAATAAAAAAAAATCTGAAAGTTGTTCTGTCATGGTCCTGAGTAATAAAGGATAATATACTATAATTCAATAGTAGTCTGCTCAGATAATCCGGGAAACTGTTCAAAGGGATGGATTGTAAAAAATACAATTTAATGTTCTTATTATTATTAACTACTAGCGGCCTGCTCGCGGCTTTGCCCGCTTGAATTACATGATTATTTATTTAAGAAATATAGATATTACAAACAGCCTTAACTATTAATTAATTGATTTGGATTAGTACTCACGATATTATTTGTAAAATAACTTATATTAGCTCCTGTACAGTTTTTAAATTAGTAACATTATTAGTTAAATATATAATTGGTATACAGAATATATATAGAAAGCACGTTTTTAGGCATTTTTATATAATCTATAAAATAATCAACATTTTCGGGCAAGTTCAAGTCGTACTAATGCCCCGAGAGTGTTCGTACCAGTTTCATGAAAGGAGATACACCAAAAGAATAACTAATTAAGTTGTCATTTTGTATCAATTTAAGTACAGATTAAAATTTGTACTTAATGGTTTTTTCTGTGACACAAATACAAATAAGTAGTCAATTTTTGAAAAATAATTTTGGAATTTTCCTTTATACGTGCCGTAAGTTTTAACTTCTTAACAAATTTCGAAATTGTATATCCACGGGAAAGTACCCTGTAGTTATGATAGAAAATGCGACAAAAAACAAAGCATAAACTCTCATATTTCATCGTCATTTGATTGCGATGATTTAGAAGATAGACTTTCGTGCTCTAAGGGAATATAGACTTGAACATTGAGGTATCTAACCTTTAACCGATCTTGTACAAAATAGTCTTGACAGACGGACAGACGGTTAAACAACAAAGTTATCTTATAAGGATTTTGAGGTATGTACCCTAAAATACCTTTGGCACATACATACATGCAACATACAGGTGCAATGTGCAATGTCGGTACGTGTCGCTTGTAAGTTATGAAATAATACTGCGGGATATTTTTATAAACAGTGTGTTTCTTAAAAAAATATTGATAACATAAACGAACGAACGGACTGAAAAATCTATTCAAAATATTTCTTTGAATATTAAGTCATTCTTTATCACTGTGTTAAATAATTAAGAATTAAGCTAGACTGTTACGAAGGTAATCGTCACCAACAATTCAATTTTGTTTACTTTGTAGTTAGTACTATGAACAATTGTACTTTAAAAACGTATCGTATCATGTGTAGTCAATAGATATCATTGCGTATGTTTCTTTTTTTTTTCAAATATAAATATCTTTAAAACTTTAAGTACATTATTTTTTGATGGAGTGTAGCGGTAACCTTTCCAAACTATATTTTCTTTTATGCACAGCACCATCTATTTAAGATCCCATCGCAATTAGTGATAGCGTTACGTGTATGAAAGAGAGTATCAAGATTCGTTAGTACCTACTATTTTTGTCAATAGATAGCGTTACTTGTATCGATTTTTTAAAATCTCAAATATTAACTTCTTACTTTAATATTCTCAAATAGTAACTTCTTGAAAACTTAAATACTTATATCTTTTGATAAAGTGAAGCGATTACAATGAAATAAACACTAAAAGCTACTTTGATTTATTTGTAATTTTTATGTATAAAAGTTGCTTAAATTTATTGTGTACTTTTTACGTGATACGTGTTTACATAAACAGACAAACAGATAAACAAACAAACAGACAAACAGACAAAAATTCCAAAAATGTTGGAAATGGATTCTGTTAATTATCCTTTAACACCCTGGCTAATTTTTTTTTAAATATTTTCAATGTACAGAAACGACTTTTCTGCAGATTTATTATAAGTATAGATCCGAATTATGAAAAAAATTAAATATTTTAGTAACTAATTCGGAATATTCTGGTACTATATTAGCCGTGCTATGCTTTAGATTTAATTTGTTTCATAAGGTTAGCAAATATAGTGACTTTTATAAGAGTCCAGAATCACAGACCATCGAGAATGACTGCTTTCAATTTTTCTATTCTCAGGGCTGGAAACTTTTGAAAGACTTATTTAAAATAGTTATCGACCTTATCAAGTCTTAGAAGACTCAATCCATATCAACAGATCTTCAAATTGAAGCCCTTTAGGTCCATCTTGACTCCAGTATCGTAAAGATTATACACAAGGCTTACAGACAATGTTGGATACTATTTATTATTAAATACATGTTTATGCTAAAGTATGCTTATAGGCTTTTATCTAAAATTACATTATCTGTTTTCATAACTTATTAGACTGGACTGGACTTTTTCCAGATAGTCAATTTTTACATGTCAATGGAAAATAATCATCACTTATTATAGTTTACCTTGACCACTACATTTCTACATCAGATGTGATCAAAGACGAAATCAAACAGAGAAAAACAAAGGAACAGACAGACACATTATTACACATTTATTATAGTATAGATAGAAAGATGGTATGCGCGAACGGAGTCGCGGGCACTGCTAATCCTTACATATAGATTACGTCATGCTCCACGGTAATGTATCCAGAGTCGTGTCATGTTTTATGAATGGAGTTTAGATTTGAACGCTCTGTTTGTAATTCCTTAGTATGTACGTCCTTGTATAGCAAATTTAGTAAGCCACAGAAATGGCAAAAGCCCTGCCCACTCACGTGAGTAGAGAGAATGTCAATATATCTTTTTTTATTATTCTGTTTTAGTTTCCTTTTATTTTTTTAAGCGTTTAATTATTTTTTTTATCATCTTCACGCTGTATCCCGCACACAGCAGGGTAGGCAAAGGGAACCTAGTGTTAAGACACTCCGTTCCCCACTTTCTTCCGAATTCTGGAGGCATTGGGTGTTGAGTGGCAGAACTCAACACCGCGCTTAACCTTGACACCAGAGCGAAGAAATGGAAATATAAATTTAAGTAAATATTTCATCTCCTCGAGTGGGGATCGAACCCACAACCAGTCGTTTTTACAGTCGCACCTCGTGCCGCTGCGCCACAACTGGCATACAAAATCATACAAAAAATACAATTTAATTCCTTATTACACATTTTTATTTATTTTCCTTGTTACAATTCGCTTTGGATCAATAACATCATGATCAGTGATACTAACTAACAATTCTAGTACGGCGATGCGCTGCTCATTCGTATGGAAAGTGACGCCATTTGCATACCGACAGGGCAGGACCCACCACCGTTCAATTATTTTGTATCCTTTCCTAAGCGACGCCTATTTAGGTAATTTGGGCATAACTTCGCAGCGGGTTAACTTTGTGATAACTTTACGCCAATTAAACAGAGCTATTTAGGACACACGCACTGGGCAATTTGGTTTTAAATAAACAAACTCATTTAAGCTCGTTGAGGCCAGTCGTGGCGCAGAGGCACAAAGTGTGACTGTAAATCGACTGGTTGTGGGTTCCATCCCCACTCGAGCAGATGAAATATTTACTTAAATTAATATTTCCATTACTTATTTAGAATTCCTAAGTGTGGAATAACATTTTAAAATGTTTAAAAAATATATATTTCCATTTCTTCGCTCTGGTGTCGGGGCAAAGCGCGGCGTTGAGTTCTGCCACTCAATACGCAATGCCTCCAGAATTCATTAGAAAGTGGGTAACGGAGTGTCTTAACACTAGGTTCCCTCTACCTACCCTGATGTGTGGGATACAGCGTGAAGCTGATAAAAAAAATTA